>CM032454.1:156296198-156441198 GCA_019049505.1 Pachyrhynchus sulphureomaculatus | reverse complement strand
CTCATTTAGGAATTCCAGTGCTCATCTGAGCTCTGTCAATGGCGGCACATTAATTTTTAAAATTACGCAGATCAGTGAAATTTTGACAGTAATCAAATTTAAGAAAAATAAGTGAGAGGTGTGTTTACAATTGACTCAAGGAGTTACCTATTTTAATATATTAAACAGTTTTCGTAACACCCTGTATATATAAATACGTAACAAGAAATTATCTCACTCTGTATAGATCAAAATAATAATGTTATTAATGCCCTAAATACTGATTTGTTTTAAACTTTAACAGAAAAAAAAAACTGGAAATTTTATAGTAGTTTTTATTAAATGAAAAGTGTAAAAACATTCAAAAAAACTACAATCATTTCCAGGCAACTCTTTCATCAATATTAATGTAATATAGTGTTTCAAACAGAGAAAAAAGAGATAAAGTGAGAAATGAAAATTGCGTAGACGATGTAAAGGTCTGCTTTCCACACTTATTAAGCTACAACATTTGAAAAATTATTTTTTTCAACCAATACAATGTTTCGATATTAACGTCATCTGCAACAACTTTTAATTAACTTTATTAGCTTGTACCTTTTCAATTAATTTCTCACCGGTACCTTCGATTAATACGACGAACGCCGCTTTTTAATATTGGAAAGGGCCATAAAACAGATGCTGCTACCATGACAACAATCACCAATTGTTAAACGCAAACTGTCCAAAATCTAAACAAGTGTTGTTAATTTTAAATTTTGTCAAGCTCTCAATTTTATCTAATTATGGAAAAATTAACTAGAAAGTTGGAAAAACAAAAAAAAGAACAACAAGAAGAAATAAGCAGTTTGAAATATACTTGGAATATGTCAGAAGATACAATGTTCTCAAATTGAATTGGGTTTCTCAAAAGGGATACACTACTGAGTTAAATAATATTTGGCAAGATATGACAAATAAACTTAACGAATGTGGTGGGCCTGTCAGGGATGCTACTCACTGGAAAAAGGTAACATGTGTTGATTTTTTATAAATTAAATATACCGATTTAGAAAAATTTAAATAAAAAAAAACTGAATATATTTAAGTATTTTAATTAGTTAAATTTTTGTAATTATTGTAGAACATTTAATAATTGGAAAGGAAAATGAACTTTTACGGCTACATTATTAGCCATATTCCTTTTTTATTAATTGCTTCTAATGGATTTATCAAATGTAACACCATCTGTTAGCCCGACCGTTAGTTTGTTAAGATGTTGTCTGTTGTTTGGCTTTATGGTTTTTATTAGGTTGTTATTTTGTAATCTGACTTTCGCATTGTGTTTGTTGATCATCGGGAGTCAATTAAGTAAATTAGGTAGATTAAACTGTAAGCAAATTTTAAGATTCTTTAGTGTTACTGGAAATAAAATGTTTCAATACAAGTATCTGGGGGTACGGCAGTGCCCCCGCCAAGTCGAGCAGAAAGCACAGCCGTACCATCCTTTTCTCGAACCCACTCATGGCACTTTCGACCCCCCTGTAACTTCGTTGTGGATAAAGCTAGAAGCCTGAATTTTCAGTGACCAAGAGGACATACTATACTAGCTATCTTCCTAAATTACCTACTATTTATACCTTATAGTTTACGAACTATCGCTAGTCGAAGTTCTTTAATTTTGTCACTGACACACTCACCGATCATCAAAGTTCTAAGGTACTTTTAGCAGATACACAAACTTTAAATTTTGAATTTAGTTAGTATTTAGCCTATAAAGGAAGGAAAAACTGAAATATCCTGAAATTTCAGTCCCGTTGTCTAAACTGTACAGTCACTTAAGCCAAAAAAGAGGGTCAACCTCGGAATGAGAGATAATAAGTTGTAAACTTGTATAAACCTTTATTTTGGCATTCTAAAAGTTGTCTCAAAAGTATCGTAAAATTTCGTGTCCGCGTCTTAAGGTATTCAAGGTCAAATGTCACAAAAATCGGTTTTTCGCAAATATCTCGCTTTCTATGGTTTCAATGATATTTGCATTTATTATAAAAATCATAGAGCATAAAATTCTCTACAAGTTTTGTTCTAAGCTTTTTTTATACGCTTAACCGTTTTTGAGATAGAGCGCGCAGCGCTCAGCTATACATAGCATAATGCAAGGTCAACCGTAAGTCCCGGTAAATAATAGGTCGTATAAAGTTAATTAACCACTAAAAAATCCATAATTATGAATAATTTGTATTATTAATTAATAAATTATATTTACTAATATTTTTCATTTATCAAATATATTCGTTTAATAATACTTACATACTTCGTGTATATAAAAAATTGTTAAGTGAAATACTTTAAGTATATTTTAATTATAAAAAAGTATGAAGATTCATGACAGCAGGACTAGAAGAGAATATAGTTATTAAAATAGGAGCAAAAGTCATGTTAAGACGAAATATTGACGTGAGTCTTGGCTTAGTCAACGGTTCTATCAGTATAGTACAAGGAGTAAAGGTTGATCCTGAAAATACAAATAAAATTAAAAAAATATATATTACATTTAATAATGAACATCTTTACGAGCTTGGTCCAGTCAAAACTAAATTTGAAATTATTAATAGAGCTTATGTTCATCGCGAACAGTTTCCGATATGTATAGCCTATGCTATTACCACACACAAAAGTCAGGGGCTAAGTCTAAACAGTGCACTGATGGACATCGGTTCTTCAGTGTTCACACGCAGTCAAGCAAACGTGGCACTTTCGAGAGTGACAAGTCTGGGCGGATTACATCTAATTAATGTCGACTTCGGTAGTATCAAAGCTCAAGAGTCCGCAATCGTTGAATACAATTGACTTAGAAGCACTTATCGTCCAGACTTGTCGAAAATTGTTACATCATAGCCTTTGAGAAAAACCAATAGAGACAGGAAGTGGGCTTTAAGAAAATCCATAGCTGACGTACAAGAAATATTACCCGAGAAGAAAAAAAAAAAGAGGACTACCTTTAAAAAGAAATGAGATCCCATCAAAAACATAAAATGTAAAAAAATGCCAAGTCTCGCAAGGCAGTCCTTCCATCACAAAAAGTTGTGAGATCTCATGTAAAACCAAGTCAGTTATTTTAGTTAGTATCTATGGAAGCACCTATTCTATAACTTTGACATTAATTGTTATCTATTTAGTTCCCTACCAACCTTTATAGTGACTGTATCAATGTTAGACATCTTTATTTCTATAATAAATATAATGACTTGGCAATCGCACGGCATCATAATCATATAAGAATAATCTACTATTTAAAATACTTTATTCTTCAGTGCACTGTTTAGACTTACTTAGTAACCGAAATAGTAGATTATTCTTATGTGATCATGTTGCCGTGCGATTGCCAAGTTATTATATTTATTATAGAATTAAAGATGTCTAATATTGATACGGTCACTATAAATGTTGGTAGGTAACTAAATAGATAACAATTTATGACAAAGTTGTTGAATAGGTGCTTCCATAGATACTAACTAAAATAACTGACTTGGTTTTACATGAGATCTCCCAACTTTTTGTGGTGGAAGGACTGCCTTGCGAGACTTGGCATTTTTTTACATTTTATATTTTTGATGGCTTTATATATATGTACATGTACATTGTACATATATGTTCAAATTTATTAAAAATAAGTATCAATTGTGACTCAAATTGACTCTAGGAGTTACCCATTTCAATATATTAAACGATTTTCGTAATGTTCTATATATAAATATATATATATATATATATATATATATATATATATATATATATATATATATATTTTATATTTATATTTATATCTATATATATATATATATATATATATATATATATATATATATATATATATACATATATTTATATATATATATATATATATATATATATATATATATATATATATATATATATTCAAATTTTATTCTAGTTCCAACAAGGAGATTTCTAATTCTAATAAGGGGATGAAAGTGATTGAATATTGTATAGTTTCAATAATATTATGAAAACTTTTCCTAGTTATTGAACAAAATTTTAGCGTAGTTATTTATAACAAATGATATATTAGCACAGTCGCCAGGGATTTTGAGCTCTCATTAAATGTAAACAGGCTGTAATTTGGCACACAGGTAGTTTTTGGACGTAAAATACGATAAAAAAAAGTTTTCTAAAGTTTGATGTGCACTAAGCCCACAAAATCCAAAATAAAATCAAAAATTCGGCTTTTCTATAATATCTCGAAAAATAAAAAAGGTGTCAAAAAACTAATAGCACCACGCGCGGGAAATTTTACAAAAAATAGTATATATATATAGATATAGATTTTTTTCCAAATTTTTTTTATTAGCGTGAGAATTTATTAAAAATTCGAATAGGTGATTCAAAAAGTGTAGCGCGCCAAACAAATTAATTTGAAAGTCTACACGTACCGCCCGAAGGTTAATCGATATTACTTGTTTTCAGAGTAAAAAAAAAAATTAAAAGGTAGCTTTTTGAAAAGGAGACTTTCAGCTTTCCGATGATACTAATAGTTTTTATTTTGTTGCTTTATAATTTGTAAAACTTAAAGCAAAATTTTTGTTTGCATGATTTTAACGGGCATACAGTAAATTACAAATATTTAACAAAATAAAGTATTGAACAAAAATCCTTGTGCATATATCATTATTATACCGTAGGTTTCAATATAGGGATAATTAAAAATACCCATATTATCTGTGTTATTTAAAAATTGACTGCTGTATTGCGCCGCTGGCAATTTTATGTTCAAAGTAGTACAGATGGTCAAAAAAAGTCCGACAATGCTTTTTCAGTTACAGTTAAAAGTATACTTGACATTAGAAAATCATTAAAAACTTTAAAGAAAACTTTCTTTTTTGCAATTTTGCTTTTGAAAATGTATTCGTGATAAACATATTTTTTGCTTATTATTAATCATACAACTTAAACTTAAGATAAAAAAAATTATTTAAAGGTGGGACATGAAAGATAAAAGTCTACGCTTTAAGTATAAAGTATTTATATTTCATTTAAACATTAAGGTACAAAGAAAACAGTTATTGAAAACTCAAAACTCTAAATTACTCGAAGAAATTTTTAGAATTATGTACTCTCGGACCGTCCTATTGGATCTGCTAATTTGAATTTTTTCAAATTTGTCATTGGATTCTTAATCAGCACCCCGTGAAACCCCTTAATAGCCAATTTCAAAATATTTAACGGTATATAGAAACGTTAATTTCATCATAAAGGAGGCTGGAAGTGTGATTCCCACTACAACTGAAGGTGTTAAACCAGCCATTTTATTTTAAATAATTTTTTTTAATTACGGTAAAACTAAAAAAAATAATCTATATAACATTTTTTCGTAAAATTTTCCGTTCTTTTACGAGGTGCTATTAGTTTTCGATATCTTTTTTTATTTATAGAGATATTTACGAAAAACCTAATTATTCATTTTATTTTCGATTTGGCAGGCTTAAAGAACTACCTGTATGCCAAAATGCAAGCTGTTAGCAATTAACGAGAGTTTTTCGTCAAAATTTGCCTCTGACGACTGGGCTATATGGCATTAACGGGATGAAGAACGGGGTTCGATTGGACCGTATGTATCCTAATACATGTCCATTTTAAAGTTCTTGAAGTCGACGAATCTGAAAATTATAATATTTCTCATTATTTCCAACCTTATTAGAACCACTGCTTTTCCTTATATATATATATATATATATATATATATATATATATATATATATATATATATATATATATATTTATATATATATATATATATATATATATATATATATATATATATATATATATATATATATATATATATATATATATATATATATATATATATATATATATATATATATATATATATATATATATATATATATAGGTATCTATGAGTTGCTAAAAATTAATTTGTAAAAGATAACACTTCTAATATATTTCGTTTAAAATGATCACATTAAAATTTGAATTTTAAGTTATTTTGCGGGCGGTAAATTAATTTTATTGTCTTTTTGTTAATTATTTAAAAAAAAAGCTTCGTTCACCTTAAAATTGGTTTGATCGACTTGGAGAAAGCTCTTCTGTTTCTATTAAAAGCAGAGATTTCCTTGAAAGAGTCTACTTTTCTAAAAACTTAAACGTTATTGTACTGCCGTTACTTGATAAATAGGAAAATCTTATTTTCTTCTCAAAGAAACTAAGCAAGAATTTAATAAGTTAGGATGGATTTTCTTCTTGTTAAAGGTATTTACTGAATGGAAATCTCATACTAGAAGAAAATTGAAATATAATAAGCCATTGAATAAGATCGAAAAGGAATTAATCGACCTTACAGGATTAACAGGTACGCCTGAAAGAAAAAGAAAATCACAAGACAGAACTTTAACAGTAAGTTTTATATTATTTTCTTAGTATAATTAAATTTTAAAATATTTTAAAGAAAAGAGATAAGGGTCGCTAAAAATATGGTCATCCTTTGCGAAGAATATAACTTCTAATTTCTGTTAGTATATCTTTTAATAATAACTCTCAAATTAGATCAGATACCGATTGCGAATTTGTTATACATGTAGCACTCCAAGGCGATAAGAGCTCTCCACCTCCAAAGAAAAATCAGTCGTCGCGATCATTTTTTGGGATTGCAAAGGAATCTTGCATATCGAATGTATGTGAAAAGGGCCCATAATTAATAAAGAGGTTTGTGAAAGGATGAAACCTGATGCCAACCATTAGAGAAAAACGTGCGAATTTATGGAGAACTAAAACATTTGGGTAGGGTGATATTCTCCGTACGTTGTTTTCATAAAACTACATTTTTGAGATTGGCGTAACAATAACTCCAAAGATATTGGATCGATTTCATTGAAGTTTTGCACATTTCCATACCAGTATTACTTTGTACTTTATGGGCATAGCACCTGTGCTACAGGGAAATCCTTAAAGCGTTATAGGAGCGACGGGTATGGGAAAAAACATTTCACCCTGGTTTTGAATCGCTCTAAATCATAGGTTGCCAACGGGGGCGGTACCGCCTCTATTGGGCGCTGGAGTCTTCCGTGGGGGCGGTAGCGGGTCCAGAGGCAAACGGGGGGTGTAAGACAGTCAATGGGGGTGGCCGTGGCGTACCTACCTATTTAGGAAATTAATATAATAAAATACTTTGAAAACACCTACAGTTTCCATGAATAAATATTTCATCTCGCTATCTAACATTTTTATCTTATTGTTATCGCGTAAATAAGCATTGAAAAATTTAAAATACCATTTGGTATACGTATAACTAATTCGTGGTATTGTCGCCGACAATTTGTCGGTAACAAGTCTTTGCAGGCTGGTAAGCAAAGACGCGATTTACGCAATCAGGAATGTTTCGACAAAAATATGGGAGCTTGTAATGACTTGTTTACAGAGCAAGTGCACCTGCATCGCAAACGCATAAAAGTTGATGCGTGCACGAAATTAAATCTATAAAAGGCAGGGATAGCTCTAGGAATATCTTATTATTTTTCTGTGCTTCGTATATTCATGAGTGAAAGTGATAGAAGTCATTATAGCCATTATTTTTATAACTATCTATAAATCTGTTGAAAAGTTAATTTATTTAAACCGTGGCAAATTTTGTATTTCAAAATGTCTGAATCTAAGAAGAAATGCCGGCAGTATAGTATTGAGTATTTGAAATATGGATCGACGCACTCTCCTATGAATCAATCATTACTTATGTGTATAACTTGCCAAAAAGTTTTTTCAACTGAACCCCTTCTAGGCTACGAGAGCATTTGAATAAATTGCAAGTTGATAAAAAAAGATAAAGATTTATCCTATTTTCAAGGACTGGAAAAGAAATATTTAAAACAGCCAACTATATCAAACCTTTTTGCGTCGTCTTCTAGACAAGAAGATGATGGACTACGAGCTTCATATAACATTTCTTTGTTAATCGCAAGAGTGGAAAACCACACACAATTGGCAAGGAATTAGTCTTGCCGACAGTCAAAGCGATAATAAAGACTGTCAGATATCATCAGAAAAATCAGAGTAATAATTCGGTGCAGAGAAGAATAGATGAAATGGCTAAAGACGTTGAAGTATCAATATGCGTTTACTTAGAGACTCGCAAATTTTCCATTCAACTAGATGAATTAACACTACCAAATAACAAATAAGTACTTTTATCATACGTTCGGTTCATAAAAGAAGAAAAAATTTGTCAAGAGTTACTATTTGTTAAAAATTTGGAAACCGATACAAAGGGAGAATCGATATGTAATATCATGAACAAGTTTTTTCAAGAGGAAGAAATTCCTATCTTACTCCAGCAATGACGCGGAGTGATAAGGGTTTCATAGTGCATTTGAAACAAGCAGTACCACTGTATATATATATATATATATATATATATATATATATATATATATATATATATATATATATATATATATATATATATATATATATATATATATATATATATATATATATATATATATATATATATATATATATATATATATATATATATATATATATATATATATATATATATATATATATATATATATATATATATATATCAAGGATTTTCTACAGCTGATGCTGTCTTTCTTTTCTCAGCCTTTGATTCCATCCGTTTCTATCTTCCCAGTCTCCATCTGTTAGACCCCTGTCCCCCATAGCCTCGTCCACATCGTCTCTCCACGATCGTCTTCTTCTTTTTCTTCTCCCTATAGGGCTCCACTCCATTATTTTCTTTATCCACCTATTATCTTCGCTCCGTTTGATGTGTCCATACCATTTTAATCGTTTTTCTTCAGTGGTGTTTATTGCGTTCTCTTTGATGTTCATTCTGCTTCTTATTTCTTCATTTGTTATTCTCTCCATACGTGTCACTCTACAACATCTTCTCCAATACTCCACCTCTACCGCGTTAATTTTAGATTTATTTCTTTTGTTGATCGTCCATGTTTCTGAACCGTATGTCATTATGCTTTGTATTATTGATTTGTATATGCCTGTTTTGTTTTTCTTTATAATGTGCTTGTCCCACAGGATCGAATTTAATTGTCTTATGCATGTCCGCGTTTGTCCTAATCTAGCTCTAATCTCTTCTTCTGATGTTGCATTTTTTGAAATGATGGTTCCCAAATATTTAAATCTATCGGTTCCTTTGATTATTGTTTCGTTATCGACTTTATTGCTAATCCTGCTTTAGTGTATTCTTCTTTTAGTTTTCTTATCATATAACTGAGGTCTTCCTCATCTTGCGCTATGATTACTTGGTCGTCTGCGAAACTTAGAGTATATAAGTAATCTTCTCGTATTGGGACTCCCATTCCACTACATTTTTGCTTCCATTTTTTTAATGTTTGTTCGAGGTATATATTGAATAGTGTTGAGGATGTAGAGCATCCTTGTAATAGGCCTTTCGATGTTTGGAGTCTCTTCCCTATTTTATGTCCTATGTTTATGTTCACTGTGTTGTTTTCGTAGAGAGCTTTTACTGCGTATATTAGTTGTTTGTCAATGCCTATTTCTTTCATTGCGTTCCATAATCTTTGTCTTGGTACTGAGTCATAGGCCTTTCTTATGTCTATGAACTTCCCTATTCTTTGCCAGTTTTTTTTTTCATTGTTTGTTTTATAGTGTATATGTGGTCTATACATGATTTTCCGGCCGTAAAGCCTACTTGGTCTTCTCTAACTTTTCCGTTTATATTTTTCCATACAAACGTCCCATACTCGATATTATGCTTAGGCCTCTATAGTTTGTGCATTTTCTGCGGTCTCCCTTTTTAAATATAGATACTAAGCTTTTGATCATTCCTCTGGTATTTTTTCTCCATTTATCGCTCTGTGGAACATGTTTCTCAGCATTCGATGTAATTTATTAGACCCGTACTTAATCATTTCATTTACCACACCCCCAGGCCCTGCAGATTTATTATTTTTGAGTGTTTTTATTGTCTCCTTTGCTTCTTTATAGCTTAGTTCTATCTCTTTTCTTCTGTTCTTCTTCAGGGTTCTCTTCTTGGAATTCTTGTCTGTCTTTTGTTAGCAGCTTCTCATAATATTCTTACCATTCGCTTTCTGGGAGGTACTCTATATACGTCTTCTCTCTATTGTTGGTCCTTAATGCTTTAATTATTCTCCATGACTCTGTACTTCTAGTTCCTCCTATATACTGTTCTACATGTTCGCACGATTTTTCCCATCTCTCGTTCTTTTCTTTGTTTATCATCCTCCTCGTTTCTGCATTTTTCTCTTTATATTTCTGTAGATCTTCTTCTGATTTTGTATTCAGCCATTTTTCGTATAGTCTTTTTTTCTCCTTTATAGATTCTTTGGTTTTTTCACAGATTCTAATTTTATGTTTCTTATTATCGTTGTCTTCTTTACCTAATGCTTCTAGGGCCGCCTGTTTGATGCATTCTTTTATGTGGTCATACATCTGTTGGAGGTTGTCGTAGTTAAATTCATTTAATTTTTGATCTAATCGTCGTCTATATAGGTCTCTTATCGTTTTGTCTTGCAGTAAGTGTATTTTGAATTTAATTTTTTGTCTGCTTTTTCTCTTATCTCATTAGTATTTCTGTTTTCTTTATCTATTGTTCCTTTTTGCTTTATTGTCTTGTACCACGGTACTTTTATATTTGCTATTAATAGTCTATGGCCTGTTCCACATTCTGCCCCTCTCTTTACTCTTACGTCTTTTATTTTGATAGTGGTATCGTTTTTAATTATAATGTAGTCTATTATTGATTTTAATTTTTGCGTTTCTTGCATCCAAGTATATTTGTGGATGTCTTTGTGTTTGTAGAATCCGTTTGTTATTTTGAGGCCGTTTAGTTCACACAGCTCTATTAGTCTCTCTCCGTTGTCGTTAGTAATGTCTTCTCCGAATGGTCCTACGGTATTGTCCTTTGTTTTCCTTCCTGTTCTCACATTCAGATCTCCCATTATTATTAATTCTTGGTTTTTCTTTACTTCTTGTGTTTCTATTTCTAGTGTTTCCATGAAATTATCTTTTTCTCTTATAGTGCTGTCTTCTGTTGGGCCGTATACTCCTAATATTACCATGTCTTTTCCTAGCATTGTTATATTTAGTTTTATTATTCTTTCATTGGGTTCCCAAGATGTTATTTTCTTTTTCCACTTCTTTTTTACTAATATTCCAACTTCGGCCTTTGCTCTTTCTTCCTTCTTTACTCCACTCCAACAATCTCTTCATCTATTTCTTCTATTCCACTTCCCTTTTCCTTCGTCTCGCTTATTACTAAAATGTCTATGTTCATCTTCTTAAACACTTGTATGACTTCGATGTTCTTTGTCCTCCATCCCTGTATATTCCAGGTGCCGAGAGCAGCTATTCTGTTTCGGGATTTCTTCATTTGGCTGAGTTTTAAGCTTGGGTTAACTATTCGCTTTGAAATCGAATTGCCCCCCCCCCGTATCCGATGGGGCTCCCTTCTTCGAAGGTGTGGATTGCCACCCGGGGATTTTTGCTTATCTTGTGATTTTTCATCCTACTTTTCAAAAACAACTAGCATTTCCCAGTTTAGCTTTTAAGTGTGTTAGGGTGCTAACTCCTAACGCCACAACCCTCTTCCTTTATCCGGGCTTGGGACCGGTGACAGTGTTGATGAACTACTCAATCCATCCATCAACACTGCAGGCGGAGTGTACCACTGTACATTGTGTTATTCATCGTCAGTATTTGTTTGCCAAAAATCCGAATGAACGCCTTCATACGTCGCTTCATTAGGTTATTAGAGCAGTCAATAAGATTAGAAGCAATTCATTGTATGATAGATTATTTGGCTAACTTTTTAGTGAAAATGCCGAAGATTACAAGCGCTTGCTGCTGCACACAGAAGTTCGTTGGCTCAGTACTGGATTTCCTTGAAAACAGAGACGAAAAACTACGCGAAAAGCTGATTACATCCAAAAATTACATCGTTTATTTGACAGATCTGTTTAAAATATTTAATGATGTCAATTTGCAATTACAAGGTGATGAGTTGAATTTAATTAAAACAAAGGTCATTGCTGCTTTTGTGGGAAAACTTCTTTTGTTCAAACGAAATCTAGGTAGAGGTGAATACAGCCACTTTTCCACATTATCAGCAGTCTCTGCAAAAACAGGAAGATTTACTTACTTACTGTCAACCCTTGGACGTTCTTTATGCTGATTTTAGGGAGCGATTCCAGGATAGTTTAAATATGAATATACTGAGTTGGGTTTTAGATCATTTCGCAAATGCAGATACGTAGAACTCACAACAAACGAAGAACTAAAAGTAAAATTCGGAAATGGATACCAAGAGTTCTGGCTTCAAAAATCAATACCAGCTCTTTATTCTGGATTGTGGGCAAGAGTACAGAAATTTTTAATTGCTTTTCCTTCATCGCATTTGGCCGAGCGTGGGTTCAGTGCAGTAGCTAATTTACTGTCTAAGTAAAGGAACAGACTGCACATCACTGAACGTGACAATTTGCGACTGATGTTAACGAAATTGGAACCCGACATTAACAAATTGTTAAAACTCCATCAGCCTCAACCATCTCATTAATTTTTTTTGTTTCTTATTGATTCTGTGTTTATTTTTAAACTTTTAATAAACAATTCTTTACTACATTTGATGGCCGTTTTAATTAATTTCTATTTTGTGATTCTTAATAGAGAGATAGACATATAAAACAGTTATAGATAATATGCAACAATATTTTAATATTTGGTATAATTAAACTGACCATTTATTTTTGAACTCAAAACGGGACATAAGTTTTTATACCCAAGTTAGCAGGTTAACAATGAAAATAAACACAACTTCTTAATTTTCTTTATTTAGAAAAAGTGTAACTTAATGCAATTAGTATTGACTCTTATTATATTCATATTAATTATAATTATTTTTATTATAACAAGTTGTGAAAAATAAAAATCAATCACCAGTTAACCAGCTTTATTGAAGCAAACTTCCTCTGACAGAAATTATTAAATTATATGCACCATATTTTTTTTAATTGTATTTATATTTATCAGAGGAACAAATTTGCTTTAATAAAGTTGGTGATGATTTTAAATAAGAATAAAATTCTTGGCACGTTTTTTTTATATTGACCTTAGTTATCAACATCGCTTTCAGAACTGATACCTGTAAGTGATTTTTTTCAGACGTCCACAATTTATTCATAAGAGAAAAGACTCTTTCTACTGGAGCATTTGTACCAGGTAGACATAAAATATATTCAATTAAAATACAAAAATTTTCATGTTGTAGACTGTTGGTGCGAAAGTGTTTGAATACTTCCACCCAACGAGTTTCTGTGGAGACTTTTAAATTATCCCATTCGGTAATTTTTTGGGAAGTGACGTAGCTTGAAATTAATGTAAATTCGTCAAATACTTCTGTATCTTTGTTACAGGGAAAATATCCCTTTTCAATCAATACATCCAGCGCTTTTTGAATATCTTCCCATGCAGGTACTTTTCTTAAATCTGCCCAATGAAATATCTCCATTTCTTTAGTAAGAAAGCAAGTCCACTGTTCCAGATATTCACGGCTTGTTTTATAAAATTCTGTGGCCGTATTTTTCACAAACTCTTCATCAATATTAGTGCCATTATCTTTTAATTTCACAATTAAACTACGAACAGTAAATGGAAGAAACTGGTTGATCTATTTCTGAGCCAAATTGTCTTTGAGATGATTGATTTCTTTTGCAGCCTCAATTGCCGACACAGCCTGACCTTCAACCTTCAATACAGCTTGGTGAAAACTTGCTGACTGAGCGTGTAAAAAACGAAGCCATAATTCTGATATGGGATCATCAAAAAAGTTTTTTAACAATTTGGGACATTTTTCAATGGTCAAAAAATAGTCTTTTAACGGCTGGTACATTTTTAAAACTCTCTCCAAGGCAGGCATAAGCGCAAGCCACCTGGATTTACTGTAGCCGAGCATTTGGTGATGTTCTATTTCAGCTTCAGCGCAAAACTCCTTTAGAGCTTCAACTCGAACCGTGTAAATATAAAAAAATGAATATATTTTTTACGATAATGCTTTCGTAATCTAAAGGTAGACCATCTGCAGCAGATTTTATTGCATTGTGAATTATATGGGCTCCACATCCAATACCTATCAACGGTTTTTTCAGAGATGATTGTAATTTTGCTAATACATTATTAGTTCCTCGCCTAGATACACTCCCAAAATTGACATTAGCATTGTCGCCACAAAATGCCACGACTTTATTTGACAAATTATTATCTGTCAATACTTGGTGTAAATAGTCGACTATGATATCAGAAGTTTCACCTGGTTGCTCTTGGAGGTCTAAAATTTTTACTTGCACACCTTCATAAGGTTGAAAAAAGCGCACTACACAAGGATATATTTTCTTGTTACCGTGGTTTGAAGCGTCGTTTAAAATTGTAATACAATTGGACTTATTGAGATCATCTTTTAAATTATCGATCGCTGTATGCGCCAAAACATTTACTATAATAGCTTCTGTTTTTGTGCGCGCACATGTGAATTTTGGATCAAAACATGATTGGATTAATTTCGACGCACAATCATTGGAGCGAAAACTGTGGTTTTCTTGTATAGTGTGATCAGCCCAGACGCCTTCTGCAGCAGCAATATCCAAATCCTTTGAAGTTGGCGCGTTTGAATTCTTGAAAAAGTTCAACACTGAAGAACTGGACGCAGCGGCACGGTCGGCATTTTTATGTTTTTCAGACTTCAAATGCTGTTCAATATCACCAGCACCACTATGGGAAACACTAAACTCTGTACGACACTTTTCGCATCTGACGTCCGAGGAAGTATTAATTTGCTTAATAAATGGGTATTTTGCTTGTAAGTTGACATTAAATGAACACTTGCGTTTCGGCATAACAATAGGTGAAATTCCAAAACAACAGAAAACTTCAAATTAGTTACCAGTTTACCACTAAACTACTTCACGAACATTACGCAAAAACAAAACAATAGCGACAAGTCTGTGTGCATGCGCGTGATTAGCCGAATAACCAAATAAATGCTCCCTCTTCTCCCCGCGTTACTAGGTAACCGACAGCGCGCGCGGGCGGGGAATCGCCAGTCGTCGACGTCGCGACGGTCTGTGATTCCCCGCCCGCCCGTGTCTCACGAGCATCGTAATTTAAAATTTTCGCGCGGTTTCGGAAAACGGGACTATTTACCGTCCCGGCGCTTTGTTTGGGGACAACGGGACAGGTGACCGAGAAAAGGGACAGTCCCGTTCAAAACGGGACGTATGGTCACTTTAGGTATAATTAACTATTATGGAAGAGGGGACGCTGGAATTTTTTTTCTTCTAAAGGGAGCGGTGGTCCAGAAAAAATTGAGAACCTCTGCTGTAAAAATATTTTTTATAGCAAAATAAAAAAATTTTACGAGAATATCAAAATTGCGGAAATGCTTTTAATCCAGTTTTACACACACCGAATGAATGTTAATAATAAATTTAAAAAGAACTCGTTTATTTCACATCAAGACAGCAGATGCTCGAGGTTATGTCATTTTTACCACTTGTCGCACAACCTGTCGACAGATTTATACGTAAAACTTCATTAATGTTACATAAAACGTTCTCATAAAAAAATCACAAAAATTGACTTATTTTCACCTGCCTAACTGTATTCACTCCATTTAAGGGACGGTTGTATAGGAAACCTAGCGTAAAATGTAAACTTTTAATTAATAATCCTACTTTAAATACTGAAATTGGAATAATTGTTGTAGGAACCTAATAAGCCTAAAGTCAACAGGGAAAATGAAAGAAACGACATAATAATAAAGGATGAGATTCCTGACGAGTGGAGCGATACGAGCAGCACAAGCTTTATAGAGCAGGAAGTAATTGACAGGGGTAGTGACGGGGCTCATTCGAAAATGGAGCAAAAAGCTGTTAACCAAGAAAAGCAGGACGTAAATAAAAAGCAAATTGGCGACGAGGAAAATCAGAGTCGGGCGGGCGAACAGCAGAAAAGAAAAGTGAAAAAAGTGGCATTGTTGAGAAGCCGCAGGAAGTTGGGAAAAGTAAATAGATTTTTTTTAGTTTTACCTAATAATGTTCTTATAATTGTCCGGATTTTTGGGCACGCAAATTAGTCCCAATGAAAAGTATTAATATCTTTTAAAATAGAAACTTATTTTATACTCTTGCATCGATAAGACAGTATGGTGGAAAATTATCAGCTCATTTGGGTATGTATTATATTTGATATCATTTACTGAGTTAGCCGTTGCTTGATGGAAATGCATTGTAAATTAACAAAATTATACACTAATATGATTCACAGTTTCTACTTTATTATTTTTTCCATTACAATTGTTTCAACACGATAGTGTCTTCATCAGACGGAAGATATTCTAATGATAAATTGACATTGTTTGTTTATTATTAATATCTGTAATAGTTAATTAATAAAAAATTTATTGATTTTTGTTATTCCATACACAAAATACTGTCGTATTTTGAACAATTGTAACGGAGAAAATAATAAAGTGGAAATTATGAAACATATTAATGTATAATTTTGTTAATTTATTATATTTGAGTCTTACTTAAAAAACAAGAGTCGTTTCTCTGGCTCCCTACATTTATTGGTATGTAAATATATGACACTGATCTTCAAGATTATCAAAAATACGCATTCAGATAAGTTTTCAATAATTGAAAGAAATTTTTTTCTCAATCACGATTTAAACTCGAGACTTTTTCCTTTCTAAGATGAGGTATTGTTAATTTTGCTACCAAGGCTTGGTTAGTTCTATCAAACAGCCGGTAGTAGATTTTTTTGAATGTTTATGTTATTGTATTTCTATTTTGATCATTACTGGTTAGGAGGGTTCAGAAGGTAGAGAAAGGAAACATATTTGTGTTTATTGTTCCGTTAAGACTCACTTATCTTTTATCCAAATATATCGTCGATATATTTGACGTCGAATATTTAGTTAAGACACACAGAGGAAAATAAAAATTCCAATAAAGATTTTGATTAAATTGATTACTTGTTAAAAATCTGGGTGTAAATGGGTGTGGCTGGTAATGTCTCGTATTTGTTTAGATCTAACTTCGTAACCTAGGAGTAGTTTATTAATGTTGCTGGTACTAGACCAGGGGTTCTTATTTCTACGTCACGTGCACCCTAAGGCAGACTGGAACCTTATATATATATATATATATATATATATATATATATATATATATATATATATATATATATATATATATATATATATATTTAGGGTAGCTCTCTCCCTTTCCCACATTGAGGAGCCATATCCTAACCCAAACATTCCTATCCCATCCACTCTATCCTTTCCGCTTCCTAAACCCAAGCACCACACAGGCCAGTGTGGTGCATTACGGCTTAAAACTCCTCAAAATGAGAGAAACCGGAAAACAACGGTCCTTAGTCTGCAGCAGCCTTATATCCCTCTATCACGACGACGATCGGACAAGGAGAGAGGCAAAGGGTGCTAAGAATACCTGCGCTAGACCAGGTCGTCATGGACAAACGAACAAGGCAAAGGAACGGACCATATACATAGCAACATATAACGTGCGAACACTATCCATACAAGAGAAAATAGAAGAGTTACAAAACGAAATACAGAACATAAAATGGGACATAGTAGGACTGAGGGTTGTAAGACGTACTGGAGGCTAAAAGTTATACAAGTATACGCACCTACCAGCAAATCGGAAGAAGAAGACGTAGAAAGTTCGCGAAAAACTGGAGGAAACTGAAAACAGCATAGGTTCGCATGGAATAGACTATATAGAGGAGATATGCTAGTAAACTCTGCAGAGTCAAACAACTTATACATAATAGATATATTCTTCAAAAAAAGAAAACAACGGAAATACACATGGCGAAGCCCTGATCATAAGACAAAGAATGAGATAGACTTTATATTTTTCACCCAGAAAAATATAATAAGATGTATCAGTTCTAAGTAAATGTTCAGTTGGCAGCGACCACAGAATGGTCAAAGCAAAGATGTACATCAATCTCCAATCAGTTAGAGCTAAGAAATTCATAAATAAAAGAAAACCAATTGACGCTAACAAACTCATCGAAAATACGCTCCTCTTCCAGGAAGAACTAACAAAGAGGCTGACACCAGAAAAAACAGATGAAACACACGATATAAATAAGCTTCATGAGCATATTTCGTCAACGATAACAGAAGCAGCCCTAAAGGGAGCCCCCAGAACATCAAACAAAAACACAAAAATAAGCCAAGCAACAGAAGACCTCATAAAGAAATGAAGAAGTTTCAACATAGAAAACGATCTGAATAAGATATAATTCGCAGAACTAAATAAACTGATTAAAAAGGAAATAAGAAAAGACGTAAGAAACTTCAAAATGAAAACTATATTGGAGACGTTGGAAGGAAATAAGGGTCATAGAACGCTGAAGAAACGACTTAGAATAGGTCAAACAGAGAACGTAAAGTACAAAGTAAGTATCCAAGTGCCGAAATTGCCATCCTGGGAGACTTTAATGTCCACAATATCAACTGGCTTAAATATTCAAGTACTACCGACGAACAAGGTCGTGAAGCTGAATCATTCTCAATCAGTTATGGCTTAACTCAGCTTATTGACGAACCAACACGGATCCCTGATCGAGACGGGGAGTTCGCCAGTCTTCTTGATCTGTTTTTAACCACCAATCCGGAGATTTACACGGTCACCGTAAATCCGCCGTTAGATTCCTCCGGCCATAAACTGCTTTCGACATCGAGTATCCTGCCAATCAGTGACAGAGAGGCGCCTAGGCCTCGCAAGATTTGGCACTACAAATCTGCTAAATGGGAAGATCTCATGGAATACTTTCGAACTTTCCCTTGGATGGACGTTTGTTTTCGATCCGATAACCCATCTGACTGCGCCAGGGAGGTCTCCGATGTTATTTTGGCTGGTATGGAAGCTTACATCCCTTTTTCGAAGAAATGCTCCTCCAACGGCAAGCCTTGGTTCGACCGAAAATGCAAAGAAGCTGTTGCTTCTAAACATATTGCCTACCGACAATGGCGTGAAAATCCTAACACCGTAAATCGTAACATCTTTGTTCATGCCCGGAACAGATGCAAGGGAATTATCGACGAAATCAAGGAGGCACACAATCAACGAATTAGAAACAAACTTCTCGCTTGTCCCAACAATTCCAGGTCCTTTTGGGCAGTCGCTAAGGCAGTTAGTCAAAATTTTACCAAATCCACCATACTACCACTCACACGGCCAGATAATTCCATTGCAACCACACCTGTTGAGAGAGTGAACTTGTTGGGTGAACTCTTTGCTTCACATTCTACTGTCGATTTCCAAGGAAAAACACCACTTACTATTCCCATATTGCAGTTAAGGATGCCCGATGTTGTCTTCAGACAGCGCATCATAAAGCGTATTTTAATGAAGCTAGACACCAAGAAGGCTTCTGGCGCTGACGGAATACCTGCCATAGTTCTCAAAAACTGTGCAAAGGAACTAACACCAGTTTTCTGTAGACTTTTTAACCTATCCTACAGAAAGGGAATATTTCCGTTCTGCTGGAAATGTGCCACGGTTCAGCCGATACCTAAAAAAGGTAAGAAGACCTTGCCAAATAACTACCGACCAGTTGCACTGCTTGCAATAATATCGAAAATCATGGAAAAGGTTATCAATGAGCATCTTCTAAAATATCTTGAACGATTCAATATTATTAGCGATCACCAATATGGTTTTCGTAAACATAGATCAACAGGAGATCTTCTGACTTAGGTAACACATGTTTGGAACAACGCAATTGAGCACTTTGGAGAATCTCGAGCGGTTGCTCTTGACATATCCAAGGCATTCAACCGTGTTTGGCACGATGGACTGTTGGCTAAGTTATGGTATGTCTGAAAGGTTCGGTTTGTGGCTCTCATGTTTTCTCAGAGAGCGTTCTTTACGAGTGGCGGTCGACGGATTTCTTTCTAACACTCTCACTATCAACGCCGGTGTGCTCCAGGGCTCCATACTGTATCCTACTCTCTTTCTCATTTACATTAACGATCTGCTGGAAAAGACCGGGAATCCAATCTATAGCTTTGCAGATGACAGTACGCTTGTCTCTTCATTCACCTTGAACGCTCGGACATCGGCTGCTCAGGCGAATATCCGCAGACAGCAGGAGGTCGTTCAACTTAACAAAGACCTGGAAGAAATTCTATTTTGGGGTGACAGTAACCAAGTGGAATTTAACGCTACAAAAACCCAAGCGGCAGTTTTTTCTAAAAAAGTTAACGTTGCTGAACCCGACATAGTTATGTCGGGGCACTCCATTCCCCTAGCATCGTCTCTCAATTTGTTGGGCGTTAGTTTGGGAGCAAATATGTCTTGGCATGAACATGTTGCAGGCATAGCAAGGAGAGCTTCTCAAAAGTTGGGAATATTATTTAGAACCAGAAAGCTTTACACCCCACAACAACTGTTAATTCGTTACAAAGCCCAAATTCGACCAACTATGGAATACTGCTCCCACGGTTGGGGCTCCGCTCCCAAACATACACTGCATTTGTTGGATTCTGTTCAGAGAAGAGCGGTTCGTCTGATTGGGGACCCGGAATTGACCGGCGGCCTTGATTCGCTGGAACATCGAAGAACGGTTGGCGACTTGAGTTTGTTCTACAAGTATTTTCATGGAAAGTGTTCGAAGGATGTAGCCTGCTTAATTCCTCCCAAAGCGGTGCATGTTAGAAATACACGTCGCGCTGGTGCTTCGCATCCGTATGAGGTTCAGCTTGTTACTCCGCGTACTACGCTTTTCAAGCAATCTTTTATATGGAGAACGTCATCCCTTTGGAATAATTTGCCCAGCGCTGTGTTTCCCACCGGGTACAATTTACAGCGATTCAAGAACAACGTGAATCGCTTTTTCCGCACTCGTGCCGCTCCTGGAGCGCTTTAGGGACTTCCCTGCAGCACGTGTGCTAGACTCATAAAAAAAAAACAGAGAATGAAACACTAACAAGGAGAGATAGCATAAAAAACGAAATCGAAAGATATTATACTGAACTTTACAAACCAAAAATAGGCCCAGACGAGAGACAAGTTGCAGTCTCAAAAAGGAAAATTTTAAATGTCGGTTCGGAGGAAATACAGGATATAACAACAGATGAAATTAAGAATGCCCTAAGAAAGATGAAGAACTACAGATCCCCAGGACTAGACAACATTATTGTCGAAATGTTGAAAGAGGAGGGAGAGAATCTATACAGGCGAATTGCAAAAATATTTAATAAGTGCTTGGAAACCCAAGAAATACCCAAATCATGGCAAACAGCTAAAATCATAATCATATATAAGAAGGGAGATTACCGACCTGAATAACTATAGACCAATAAGGCTGCTATCGCAACTCTATAGATTATTCATAAGAATAATAACCAATAGACCGACGACCAATTTGGATGCCGATCAACCAATAGAGCAAGCGGGATTCAGATCGGGATACAACACATGCGACCACCTCGAAACAATGCAAAACTTACTAGAAAAAAGTAAAGAATACAACATTCATCTATATATAGCATTTATAGATTACGAGAAGGCGCTCGATTCCGAAGAGTACATAAGAACAGACCCATCTACAACCACAGATAACATGCCCATACGTAGAGGAGTAAGACAAGGGGATGTGAACTCCCCAAAGTTATTCTCCAGCGTGTTGGAAGATGTCTTTCGCCAAATGGACTGGTCGGATAAAGGTATAAATAACGAGGTGAACTTAAGTCAGTTGAGGTTTGCCGACGACATAGTGATACTTAGTACAGAACTACAGGAAATGATCAACGAACTTAACAACTGTTTAAAAGAAGTTGGATTGAAAATGAATAAGAAGAAGACTACGGTAATGACGAACGCAAGTAGAGATGTGAATATTACTCTAGAAGATACACCGCTGGAAATTGTTCACAAATATACATACTTAGGCCAACAAATCGTAACAGCGAGTGAAAATATGTCCGAAGAAATAACGAGAAGAATACGAATAGGTTGGGATACATTTGAAAAGCTTCATTACATCTTAAAAGACAAAGAAGTTCCAAACCATTTGAAGGCAAAAGTTTACGACCAATGCGTCATCCCGGTAATTACGTACGGCTTTGAAACCTGGAGACTTACAAAAAAGAACGCTTGGAGATTAGAAAAAGTGCAAAGAGCAGATGAAAGACAAATGCTTGGAATAAGGCTAATAGACAAAAAACGAAACACTTGGATACGCCAGCAAATTAAAGTCAGCCGATGATGAAATACTGATCCCATGCTGTTCGCCTGACTGGAGATCCAGAACTGGTCAGCAATTTTGATTCCTGGGAACATCGAAGAACGGTTGGCGACTTGCGTCCATTCTACATATATTTTAATGGAAACTGTTCGATGCCTGCTTAGTTCCTCCCAAAGCGGTGCATGCTAGGAATACACGTCGCGCTAATACTTCACGTCCGTATGAAGTCCAGCTTGTCCCTTCTCGAATAATCCATTTCAAGCAGTCTTTGATATGGAGAACCTTATTCCTTTGGAATGATTTGCCTAGGACTGTGTTTCCCACCGAGGACAATTTACAGCGATTCAAGACCAACGTGAACCGCTTTTTCCCTATACGCGTCGCTTCTGTACCGCCTTAAGAATTTCCCTGCATCACGTGTGCTAGGCCCATAAAAAATATTTAATAATAAAAATAGGTAGTTTCTTTATGATAATACCTATTTACTTGGATAATCATTATCAATCCTAGTTCCCATCCTCTTCGATCTTCCCAATTTCCGGGTCTTAGATTTCTCTCTGATATTGCCCTCTCAACACCTCCAAACCATGTCGCTCTTGGCCGATCTTTTCCAGTAATCCATTTCGAGTGCCATTAGCTTCGTCAATTACCAACTTTTACAACCGTATAACATGCTACTCTTAGATACTGCTGAGGTGCTTTCTCTGTGATGCTATGTTCTTCGACCACAGAACAGAGTTTAGGTGTCTTTCGACCGCTTTTCCTTCACTTATTCTACTCTCCACTTCTTTTCCCATCCTACCGTCTTTACTGATATTAGTTCCAAGCTATATATACTTTTCACAAGCATCAATGACCTCACCGGTATTTAGAGTAAGGCTTTCCTGTTTTCCTCCTATATACAAATATTTGGTTTTCTTGTAGTTAACTGTTAAACCCCAGTTTATTATAATCTTCAAACAGTTTTCTTGTCATAAATTCAAGGTATTCTTTGTCTTGAGCAATAACCACCATCGGCAAAATGTAGAATTCCTCCACGTGCTCTTCGCCATCTCTCTAATGCCTCATTCAGATAAATTCTGAATAACGTATGAGACAGATAGCAGCCCTGTCTGACACCCCTTGTTACAGAAAAATTTTCGGAGAGAATGTTTCCCAATTTTATTCGGGAACGTGAGTAGTCATACAGCTATTTTATTGCGGCGATTGCTGTACTGTTTACGGTTGATCGTTCTCATATTTGCCATAGTTATTTCACTGGAATGGTATCGTACGCCTTGGTTAGGTATACAAACAGTAGATGGAGCTCTCTGTTCGTTGAAGTCTTTTTTTCGTTTAAGTGGACTTGTATAATAAGGAATTTTATAATTGTTTAGATGGGAAGTCCAAAACCACTGACGTGTCAGTACAAGTTGATCCCCAGCAAAATCCAAATGAAGCATCTAATGATAGTTTAGGAAGCCTTAGTAGAGCTCTATTATGTTTATCTAGTTCTGTCAATAGATATTGCGATATTGTTGAGCGAAGAATTTTTTAAATGTAATTCTTGCTGTTTACTTGTTAATGATAGGTAATTTTAATTAACTAATATAGTTAATAAAAACAATTGTTTCTTGTTACAGTCTATGTACTTAATAAAAGTTAATGATTATATATTATTGTTATTTAATTTTACATTAGGTAAGTTGTGTGAATTGGCACAATATGTTATATTATGATATACAATTGTTCTTAAATTAAAAACTAACAATACACATGTTAGGAAATTATTAATAGTAATGAATATTATTGAGAAAACGAAAATAGGACTGGTATTCAATTGATGAAGGTTGTACGAGGGTGTGTTTTACAGTTATCTACCTAGCTAGGAAGTAAAACTTGCAGAGTTTAAAATAAAATATTTTTTAACGTTCAACATTTCTCGAGATCCTTTTTTTATACCTATATTATTTTGCTTACCCTCAAAAAATAATGCTACAGCGGCTTTCAATTCATTATTGGAGGAGCATTTTTGGGTTCCGACGTGTTTGTTCAGATGTTTGAACCAAAAAAAGTCCTAGGGCTTTAAATCGGGGCTATGTGGTGGATATTGTAATTCGGTAAATCTACAGTTTTCGGTAAAAAACCATACTAGCCTTGTAAAGTCTGCAGTTGTCGTGCTTCAACAAATTTTTCGCTCTTCATGCATTCAGACGTTTTTCTCTAATGGTCTGCTTCAGATTTTGGATAGTTCTTCCGAAAACCTGTTCACTGATTCCTTCGCAGGCTTAAAAAACTGTCGCCATTGCCTTTTTAGAAAACTGAGCTCGGGAGGTGGAGAACCCTTATGAATCCATTATGTCGTGTGGTTTCAATCCTAAATCTCCCTGCACAATTTTTAAAACTGTAGTTTCAGATAGTCTAGCTTCTTTAGCAGGCACTGCAAATGCAACGAGATTCATAATCTTCGAAGTAAGTATCAAAATCATGTTACGTGCGTAGTAAAGGAAGATTTCCAAAGTTTCAAATATTTATTTCGCACTAGAAAACTTAAAACAGCTTTTAGGCTTGTACAAAGTTCCAATTTCGCCTGATTGGGGACTTGAAACCCAGAAAGCTCAATACACAGACGGAAGAAAGTAAGTAACTTGAATTTATTCAATTTGCTTGATTCCTTCCAGATCGTTGCATGGTAAAAATACCCCCATTCATGTGCAATAAACTATTTAGACTTGTATTTCACACCAAATACAATGTCCATCGATTGCAGACAAACATAAATCGCTACATTGATGCAGGCGCCGCTTTTATTTAGAGATTTCGCGGAAGCGTGTTTTTTACCCATAAAAAAATCTAAAACCGTTTAATTATGGCGCCATGGATAGTAACGTTATGACTATTTGGTATACTACCCTGAACAGGGTAAAAAGTTTACACAAGTGTTAAAAATAAAAGATCTCTTTTTAGTTATTTTAGCATTTAATGAAGAATAAATCTTACTGTTTTTATCCTATTTGATTAATACTGATTTATTGCAAAATTCTTTGTTTGTTTTGAACGTATCATCAGTTACCTCTTTGAATCGTGCCTCAGCCAATTACTTTTTCTTTTCTTCTCTTGTGTTTTACTTACAAAAGTATAGTACAAACTTTGAGTCTTAGATGAAGTAAAATGCAGCTAGTTCTATTATTTCATAGCAAACAATGTTACAAAAGGCTTTCTTTATTAATAGAATTACCACAACGAGAAACTCAGGAATAAAATAAAATGAAATTATCATTTGTGTTGTTAAAAGATTCAGAGAAACTTCATTTTATTGTGGTAATTGCTTAATTTAAACAGTTTTGGAAAAAAGCAGGAACGTTTTACATAAAGAGAATGTTTTAGTAAACATTACAACTCTTAAGTATAAAACTAATCAAAAGATTGATTTATAGCAGTTTTAATAGGTTGCCACAGTTTTTAGTGGGATAAGTTAAACGTTAGAGGGGTTGCTTACAATTTATATATACCTTAGATAGAATCGTCAATATATGTTATAAGCAGAGAAGATTCAAGAACAAATTACTTAGAAGGAAAAAAGGGAAGTTAAAAAATTTGCTGAGGTTAAAGAAACCTGTCGATACACAGTAGTTAACTTAAAACAGTTAACGTTGTTGAACCCGATATAGTAGACTCATTTTGCTGGGCGTTAATTTGGGAGCAAATATGTCTTGGCATGAACATGTTGCAAGCATAGCAAAGAGAGCTTCTCAAAAGCTAGGAATATTATTTCGAACTAGAAAGCTTTACACGCCACAACTGTTAATCCTGTACAAAGCTCAAATGCGACCAAAGATGGAATACTACTCCTATGTTTGGGGCTCCGTTCCCAAACATACACTACATTTAGAAGAGACATGTTTACCTGATTGGATACCCACAACTGACCAGCAACCTTAGTTCCTTGAATCTACTCTACAAGTATTTTCATGGCAAGTGTTCAATGGATGTAGCCCGCTTAATTCCGCCCACAGCGGTGCATGCTAGGAATACACGTCGACCTGACAGCAGCAAATCCTCGACCAGCCTGATGGTTTCCTGATCTGGGGCTATCTTGAATTGGCCTTGGCTCATTGAAACTGTTGAGACACCGTACACCTAGAACATTTTTTCATGAACAACTTGGTGTCGATATCCCTCTGTTATGTGAAATCTTATTACTGAGTAATGCTCCAAATGACCTTACTTGTTTTTCAAAAGAAAAAATCATAAAAACTGTAATACTGAATGAACTCGTATAAAACATTGTGACAGTATAACTTAAAACAACGCCAGTATACGTTCTGTATTTAACACAATAATCTAAATTACGATATGTCCCTTTTTTTTAGATAATTATAGAATAACATCATTTACGTGTCAAGATTTCTTTCAATTCTTCTTTTAATTGTTGTTATTATTAATTGGTACTAAGAATAAGGACGGAAGTAAAAGAGGTTCTATTTGTTTCATGACATTTCGATTTTTATTTAAATCTTTATCAAGCAAAAAGATATAGCTTATATGGCGTCTACGGTCATTACGAAATATAATAAGGGTACTTAAAATTCAGGCATAAGTTATATAATCATATTATGACCATTACATAAAGATAATTACAACTAATCAAAAAATAACAGCTTTACTAGGTTGCCACAGTTTTTAGTGGGATAAGTTAAACATTGGAGGGGTTGCTTATAGTTTATATATACCTTAGATAGAATCGTCAATATACGAGCAGAGAAGATTCAAGAATAAATTACTCAGAAGCAAAAAAGGGAAGTTAAAAAATTTGCTGAGGCTAAAGAGACCTGTTAAACAGAATTGATGAGGCTGGACGGGGTCTGGGCCTGAATGTCAACGTTGGCAAAACCAAGTTTATGGTGTTTAGTCGAAGCCAATATGATGATGCGAAGCTGACACTCAACAACTCACCGATAGAGCGGGTTCATAAATTTAAATATCTTGGAAGTATAATAACAGATGACTTGGATCCCGACATAGAGATAAGATGCAGAATTGAAACAGCTCGTACAACTTTCAGAAAAATGAGCACTCTTCTATGCAATGACAATTTGAACCTCAAACTGAGGCAACGGATGGCCAAATGCTATATCTGGTCAGGGTTGTTGTATGGAGTGGAGTGCTGGACCATAAAAATAAGCACATTGAACCGACTGGAAGCTTTTGAAATGTGGATCCACCGTAGAATGCTTCGAATACCGTGGACTGACTTGCTGACAAATGAGGAAGTCTTGCGTAGAGCAAACTCTGAAAGACTGTTGATCAATACTATAAAGTGTCGCAAAATTGCTTATCTCGGACATATACTACGTGGAGAAAAGTACGGTCTTCTCCAGCTCATCATGAAAGGAAAAATTGAGGGAAGGCGCGGAGTTGGTAGAAAACAAATGTCCTGGCTAAAGAACATCAGAGAGTGGACAGGAATTCAAAGCGCTGGAGATCTTTTTAGATTGGCCGAAGACAGACAAGCACTCTCCATAGTGATAGCCAACGTCCGGGCGACAGGATATGGCACATGAAGAAGAAGAAGAAGAAAGAGACCTGTCGATACCACAGTAGTTAACATAAAAAGTTAACGTTGCTGAACCTTACATAGTAGATTTAATTTGCTAGGCGTTAATTTGGGAGTAAATATGTCTTGGAATGAACATGTTGCAGCTTCTCAAAAGCTGGGAATATTATATCGAACTAGAAAGATTTACACTCCATAACTGTTAATTCTATCATCATCAG
Organism: Pachyrhynchus sulphureomaculatus; assembly: GCA_019049505.1. Classification (NCBI taxonomy): domain Eukaryota; kingdom Metazoa; phylum Arthropoda; class Insecta; order Coleoptera; family Curculionidae; genus Pachyrhynchus; species Pachyrhynchus sulphureomaculatus. Next base: position 156,413,136 of record CM032454.1, on the reverse strand, counting down.
ATCATCATCATCAGTCTCTCTCCGCCCACTGCTGGACATAAGCCTCTTTCATGTTTCTCAATCTTCTCCTGTCCTGTGTCACTTCATACCATCGCCTGCCTGCATGTTTTCTCACATCATCCAACCAACGTTTTTGCGGCCTGCCAACACTTCTCCTAGATGTTCTTGGCTTCCAATGAGATGTTCTGTTGGGCCATTCGTCTAGGTTTTTTCTGGCCACATGCCCAGCCCACTCCCACTCGAGGGATGCTGCTCTCTCTATGACATCTGTAACCCCCGTTCTGGACCTTATGTCAACGTTTCTGATTCTGTCTCTTATGCTCACCCCCAGCATTGCTCGTTCCATGCCACGTTGTGCTACTCTTAACTTTCTGCTATTGTCTTCCGATCGTTTCCATTCCATATGTTAGAACTGGCAGGATACAACTTTCAAATGCTTTTCTTTTTAAGGAATTTGGGATATCTTTGTTTCTCAAGATCCATGACATTTTGCCAAACGCAGCCCAACCCAATCGGATTCTTCTATGTATTTCCGCCTGGTGATTTGCTTTGCCTAGTTTAAGAAGATGCGCCAAATATACATATTCCTGTATATTGGTTAATGTGTTATTATTAATTTTAAAATTTTTATTGCTGTTTGACATAATTTGTGTTTTATCTAGGTTCATTTCAAGGCTTACCTGTTCCGCGACTTTATTTAATTCATTAAACTTGAGCTCCAACTCCTCGGGATCTGGGCTTATCAAGACTATGTCATCGACGAACCGCAGATGATTCAGAAATCTTCCATCTACATTTATTCCCTTCCGTTCCCAATTTAATTGTTTGAACACATTTTCCAAGGCGAGTATGAATAGTTTCGGTGACGCTGTATCGCCCTGCCTAAGGCCTTTTTTAATTTTGCTACTTATGGTATCTTCGTCTATTCTTATGTGTATTGAGGCATGACTGTAAATGTGTTTTATTATGTTGCCGTATCGAGAATCGACTCTTGCGACGTCTAGTCCCTTGAGGATAGCCCATAGTTTTAGTGTCTCGAAAGCCTTTCGAAAGTCAACGAAAGCAACATGCAATGGAATATTATATTCCTGACACTTCTCTATTATGTTTCTCATTGTTTGTATATGATCCATAGGACTGAACCCCTTCCTCAATCCAGCCTGTTCCACTGGCTGATAAAAGTGAATTTTATACATAGCTCAAATTCGACCAAAGATGGAATACTACTCCCTTGTTTGGGGCTCTGCTCCCAAACATGCACTACATTTAGAAGAGAGCTGTTTACCTGTTTGGAGCAACCTTGATTCCTTGGAACATCGACGAATGGTTGGCGACTTGAGTCTATTCTACAAGTATTTTTATAGATAGGGTTCGATGGATGTAGCCCGCTGAATTCCTTCCAAAGCATGCTAGGAATACACGTCGCACTAATATTTCAGATTCGTATGAAGTTCAGCCTGTCACTTCTCGTACAACCCTTTTCAAGCAGTCTTTTATATGGAAAACCTCATCCCTTTAGAATGATTTATATAATTTTTGGCGATTCAAGAACAACGCGAATCGCTTTTTTCGTATACACGTCGCTCCCGCTTTAGGAATTTCCCTGTAGAACATGTGCTATGTCCATAAATAATCCACAACGCAGTTAACTGAAGCCCAAAAATCAATCTGGTCCAAAGGCTGAACTTCATTATTTCACCTAAGAACACTCCATGTTTTAATCTCGAAGAGTAAATATGCTTAAAAATGCTGCAATTGTAGGCAAAACGTCCAAAAGTTATTCCTAACTCACACGATCTAAACCGAAGAAACACTTATTTTTTGTAATAACCTAAAAATACTATTAATTATTATTAAAAAATTATTATTACGGAAAATTTCACTAGCACAATAGCTTCATAAGCGCGAATACACTTTTAATTGCTTCGTGGATATACAGTAGTGACATTTTAAATGTTGGGCTAACTCCTAAGCAAATACTAATAAACTCGCTTCGAGGCATTTCATTTTATCCGCTCGAGCTGCAATTTGCACAATTTGTTATGTAAATTATTCATTCTTGTGTTGCATTGTAACATTCTTTCCTAGTCTTAACTATGGAGTTGAAAATTTCATTTTGTCTTTTACTCGAATGCAACATAAATATCAATGTTTGAGGCATAAGGTTAATTCTTCTTTTTTAGTAACTTCCAAGCAGAAAATATAGAGCATCTCTAATTCGTGACCAAGAAAAAAAAATTAATTAAGAGTATAAAATTTATCTTCTCCACATTTTATAAGATGATAATCGTGGGTCTGTCAAGTTGGTGTACATAAAACATCTGATGGAAAGCGCACTAACGAATTGACAGACAGACAGAGAGACGTTACATTTTATATATTATTATATTCTTTGCTACCTGATATTCTTCCACATTTAATGGCTTAGGCAGTGTATTGCAAGAGGGAACATATGTATGTTTTAAAAAAAAGCACATAAATGGGATAAGTGGTTCTCGAGTGATAAGCTCACTAACGGACAGACAGACAGAGAGACGTTGCATTTTATATATCTTATAGAAGATTATAGGTAACCTGGCCAGAGAACAAATGTATGAATTAAAAAAAACACGTAAATCGGATAAGTGGTTCTCGAGTGATAAGTGCACTAACGGACAGACAGATAGACAGAGAGATGTTGCATTTTATATATATATTATATTTTTTTTTGCTACATGATATTGTTCCATATTTAATGGTTTAGGCAGTGTATTGCAAGAGAACGCGCTAGCGGCAAACTTTTTCCGACTTGATTCACTATTATCGTCACTGCTTGTTCCTTATATTACCTAACGTAATAAAATATATTCTACAACCTGGCCAGAGACCATATGTAGGTTTACAAAAAGAAGTACGTAAACCGGATAAGTGGTTCTCGAGTGATAAGCGCACTAACGGACAGACAGACAGAAAGACGTTGCATTTTATATATATTATAGATGGTTAAATAAAAAAAGAAAACAATTACAAAAAATTATTACAAAACAATGGCTTTAGTAAAATAATTCTCAGAAAATCAAACTTATTCCTGCAGCAAGCCTTCTCCCTAATATATTTACAAATAATATACAATTCTCTCAATATATGCAATGGAGAAACAAAAGAACAAAATTCGTAGTTGTAGAACATGCAGCAAACAGCTGAAAGAAAACCAGGAGAGAAGAAATTGGATCTTTAACTAGCAATAAAAACCCTGTAAAGAAAAGGAAACATTGTACCACTTAAATGGGTTTTTAGTCTGCAAAAGAAAATTGAAAACGGTTTCCTTTACTGGGAACTTCAGAACGCATCGAAAAAAGCAAACGAATTTAGAACTTACCTAAGGAAATGAGTTTCCCATCTAAAAATACAAAACAGACTTAATCTTGTAGTCAGTGCGACAAAAATTGCAAACAAAAGGTCAAATAATTCCTGCTACTGCATCACTTGTTATTGGGAAATTGACCGGTTCAACACAAGAAGCCAAGAATTAAAAATAGGCTGTAAACATTAACATGAGCAGTGTGACAATGAAAATAAGTTCTGCCAACGTTCAAAAATATTGTTAATGTTAAATAAAATAAGGAAGTAGACAGCAGATACGAGGATAGATCTGCTAAGCTATGAATTATAAATACTACTTTTATCAAATGCAGAACTCAAAAAGAAATTAAAAAAGCATATGTATTCTTAGTGACAACGAAGCTGTATATTGTAAACAAAACAGCGCTGGAAATCTTATCAAGTGGGAAATAAAAATTTAAATACAATATTTTAATGCTCTGTCATGTAGGCGTACTGAAAAAAATAAACGCCATATGGAGCGTAGAACAAAGTAGTCGTACCTAAAGATTAACGTGTATAATTTGTTGTGCTGTGATGCATTAATGTTCACGTACGGCAATAAGGAATGCAATTAAAACACCTTGTAAAGTAGCTTTTAAAATTTTATTCTACTGCCTAAACATCTGTTAAAAAAGATAATGTTGTCGTAACTGACAAAGCACGACTACTGGTTTGGACAAATGCTGCATTATAAAACCACATCAACGCATAACAAACATTAAATTGCTTCCTGTTTGGAAATGTGAACACGAGAATCCGTATTCTTGTGTAAATATGTCTGTTTATTTTTAATTTTAATTGAATTATGAATTATATACGATAATTCATTGTGTTTTTAGCTAGTATTGTGTTGTTTTTAGTTCGGGTAAGTACACAGAAACCTAATTAAATACTATTGTACCTCAGATTCGAAATTTTAAATTCCGAAGAGGGTTGTTATTAACTACTATATATGAATTTTTAAAGGAATTTTTAATGTTAATAATAATTAATATGGGGGCAACAAAACAATTCTAAACTTTCAGAAAAAACAAACCTCCTTTAGCAACAATAATTTTTTTTTTATGTGTCTAGCACACGTGCCGCAGGGAAGTCCCTAAAGCGCCCCATGAGCGCCATGTGTGCGGAAAAAGCGATTCACGTTGTTCTTGAATCGCTGTAAGTTGTACTCCGTGGGAAACACAGCGCTGTGCAAATTATTCCAAAGGGATGATGTTCTCCATGTAAAAGACTGCTGGAAAAGCGTTGCACGCTGAGTAACAAGCTGAACCTCATACGGATGTGAAGCACCAGCGCGACGTGTATTTCTAACAAGCACCGCTTTGGGAGGAATTAAGCGGGCTACATCCTTCGAGTACTTTCCATGAAAATACTTGTAGAACAGACTCAAGTCGCCAACCGTTCTTCGATGTTCCAGCGAATCAAGGCCACCGGTCAGTTCCGAGTCTCCAATCAGACGAACAGCTCTTCTCTGAACAGAATCCAACAAATGCAGTGTATGTTTGGGAGCGGAGCCCCAAACATGGGAGCCGTATTCCATAGTTGGTCGAATTTGAGCTTTGTAAAGAAGTAATAGTTGTCGTGGAGTGTAAAGCTTTCTGGTTCGAAATAAAATTCTCAACTTTTGAGAAACTCTCCTTGCTATGCCTGCAACATGTTCATGCCAGGACATATTTGCTCCCAAACTAACGCCCAACAAATTGAGCGACGATGCCAGGGGAATGGAGCGCCCCGGCACGACTATGTCGGGTTCAGCAACGTTAACTTTTTTAGAAAAAACTGCCGCCTGGGCTTTTGTAGCGTTAAACTCCACCCGGTTACTGTCACCCCAAGATAGAATTTCTTGCAGGTCTTAAGTTAAGTTGAATGACCTCCTGCTGTTTTGCGGATATTCGCCTGAGCAGCCGATGTCCGAGCATTCAAAGTGAATGAAGAGACAAGCGTACTGTCATCTGCAGAGTTGTAGATTGGATTCCCGGTCTTTTCCAGCAGATCGTTAATGTAAATGAGAAAGAGAGTAGGAGACAGTATGGAGCCTTGGGGCACACCGACGTTGATACTGAAGGTGTTAGAAAGAAATCCGTCGACCGCCACTCGTAAAGAACGCTGAGGCTTGAGGCTTCACCCGAGACAATTTAAGTCATGGTGTAAAACACTCTTAAAACCTTTAATGCAAGTAAAAAACTTTGCTGAAGTAAATAACTTTTAATACAAAAATCATAATTGAAGGGCCACTGGTTTCCCGTTTTCCATCTGTGTTTCACAACGATGGGCTGGATAGATTAGTGGGAAGCATATTACAGCCCCATGATAGGTCCAGAAGATGGTGCTCAAACTGAGAGTACTTGATTTTTTTTTAATGCCATTTATGTAGGTCAAGTGTAACCTCGGTTTATTTACGTGATCTTCTATTAAGGTGTTGTTTCAGCATTTGCTAAGTTATTTTTGATAAGTGAAACATTTTGAAAAATCAATCAGTTCTTAGAATAAAAATAAAATTTGTTCTAATTTAGGTTAAAAAATTTGAATGAACTTCTATACAAGCCAGCTTTTAGGTAATTTATATTTGATGTTAGGGAAGATCGTACGTGTGAATTTAAAATAAGTTGATGGTTAATTATTAGAGCTTTTAAATGATAGTTACTTATAATTTTATCAAAGAATTCAGCCAATGTTTCTATATGCAGATCCCTGTGTGTTATTCTATTTTGTGTATTGTTATATATTATAATCGTCATTTATTATCATTTTTGTTTTCATTTTGAGTGGGACATGTTCCAATCACTAAAGTAGGAAAATAAGAGAATACTAATAGACGGTGAACGATTAAATTACTTAAGGTTCACAGATGATGTCACTTTGATTGCCAACACAAAAGAAGAATTACAAGAAATGCTAATGGAATTAAATAATAACTCTAGAGAAATCGGTCTAAAAATAAGCTTCATTAAAACCAAATATTTGAACGACGAAACTGAAGATAACAGCCAGGAACTATTAATATAAGGTGAAAGAATAGGAAAAGTATAAATATTCATATATTTAGGACAAAAAATCGAAATATCAAAAAATAATTTAAAGGCTGACTTGGATAGAAGAGTTTCGTTAGCTTGGTTGGCGTTTGGAAGGTTAAAATCCATATTTACATTGGACATCCTAAATACAACAAAAGCAAGAGTATTCGATCAGTATGTACTGCTGGTATTAACACATGGCATTGAAACGTGGGCTTTAAATAAAAGTATAATGTACGAGGCTGGTTTGAAAAGTCCGTGCAAAAATAAAAACTACTTATGTGTTTGGGGTAAACCTTTTTTATTTTTCGACATAGTCTCCTTCTAGGCTTATACACTTCGTCCAACGATGTTCTAGTTTGTTGATCCCTTCCGAATAATAGGATTTGTCCAAGTCTGCAAAATATCCATTAGTGTCTGCAATCACCTCCTAGTTTGAATAAAATCTTTGTCCCGCCAGCCATTTCTTCAAATTGGGGAACAATAGTAGTCCGAGGGAGCCAAGTCTGGAGAATAGGGGGGATGTGAAACGAGTTGGAATCCTATTTCCATTAATTTTGGGACCACATCTGCTGAGGTGTGTGCTGGTGCGTTGTCGTGATGGAAAAGGACTTTCTTGTGGGCCAATCGCGGGCGTTTTTCTTGCAGCTCGGTTTTCAAACGGTCCAATAACGATGAATAATATTCACCTGTAATAGTTTTACCCTTTTCTAGATAGTCGATGAGGATTATCCCTTGCGAATCCCAAAAGACAGTCGCCATAACCTTTCCGGCCGAAGGAATGGTCTTCGCCTTTTTTGGTGCAGATTCCCCCTTGGTAACCCATTGTTTAGATTGTTGTTTGGTCTCAGGAGTATAGTAATGTATCCATGTTTCATCCACAGTGATGAAACGACGCTTAAAGTCCTCCGGATTCTTCTGGAACAGCTGCAAACCATCCTTGCAACACTTCACACGATTCCGTTTTTAGTCAAGCGTGAGCAATCGCGGCACCCATCTTGCGGATAGCTTTCTCATGTCCAAATGTTTATGCAAAATATTATGTACCTGTTCAGTCGAGATGCCCACAGCACTAGCAATCTCACGCACCTTAACTCTTCTGTCATCCATCACCATATCATGGATTTGATCAATGATTTCTGGAGTCGTAACCTACACAGGCCGTCCAGAACGTTCAGCATCACTTGTGCCCATATGGCCAGTCCGAAAATTTTGAAAACACTTATAAACTGTTCTAATCGAAGGTGCAGAGTCACCATAATGTTTATCAAGCTTCTCTTTAGTCTCCTGAGGCGTTTTGCCTTTCATAAAGTAATGTTTAATCACCACACGAAATTCTTTTTCGTCCATTTCTTGAAAATCATTCGACTTCCTTGATTCACACGAATGCCAAACACAAAGAAATAGACCAATATGGCTGAAACTTGGTGTGCGTTCATTCAAGAGATGCTACTAACTAAACATGACCTCGATACACGCCGGTGGTGCCATCTCTCGGACTTTGCACGGACTTTTCAAACCAGCCTCGTATAAACTCCAGGTAACCCAAAGAGCAATGGAGAGGAGAATGCTTAATATTAGACTCCAAGATTGTATTCTTAACATTGAGATACGAAGAAGATTAGAAATGACAGATGTAATACAACGAATATGTATAATAAGGTGGAATTGGGCGGAGCATATCGTAAGGATGAATGATAACAGATGGATACGCCGTATGGTTGGATGGAGGCCTAGAGAACATAAAAAAAGCAGAGGTAGACCACAGACATGATCGACGGATGACATAAAAAGATTAGCGGGGCAGGATTGGATGCAAAAAGCAAACGACAGGGCTCAGTGGAGACAACTTGGGGAGGCTTACATCCGATTATGGATGGAATAAGCTAATAATGATTATGATGATGACTCTCATTTTCAGGATTTTATTCTAGAATCTTAGAAATTTTTTAAAGTTGGTTTTGCTTAAAATGCATCATAAGTTAAAATCGATATTACTAATGTTTTATACAGGATAACTTTGGTTTTGGTTTTAAGGTTATGTTTGTTGAGTATTAGCTTTTTTTGAAATAAATTTGTGGAGTTTAAATTTCAATTTTTTAGCGAAGTGGATGCCAAGATATTTGACGTCGTAAGACCAGTCGATTTGTTTATTACAAACCCTTACTTTTGTTTCTCGAAGATAAATTATAAATTTAGAAAAGTATAGTCCTTAGAAATGAAAAACCGGTCAAGTGCAGGTTAGACTTGTGCAATTGGTGTTCCGTACCGTAATTGCCTTGAAAATATTTTTTTTTAGATTTCACAAAACACACCCCAAATGAGTTTGTTTCTGATATTTGTTGAAAACTGATGACCTTGATTTTTTTTATATATATATTAGATAAATTATCAAAGGTAATGCACATAATTTTCGTTCAACAATCAACGTTCAACGTGAAGAATATTCCGGAGTTTTTTCAAAATTTTTTGATCAGTACTGTTTGAAATAGGGGGGGATAGCAATTTTTTAAAAATAGTACAAAGAAAAGTGTGCGCAAGTAATGCATCATATATATTTTTAAACTCGTGTTTTTCCAAGCTTTCATTTGACACTTCACTGGTAATCTGATAATTTTTTTTTCACTTCCGATTTCACTCCCAAAATTAACTCCTTAAGCCAAAATTTAACTTTCAAAACTACACAGCTCTGATAGGGTCATCAATTCCGATAGACAGAGGGACAGATACCGAAGTGATCGTCTAAGTGTTGCGTACGAAACACTAAAAATTACTGTTAAGTTCTATTTACTGCAGTCCTCACATAAATTTTAAGCAAAATCGATTACGAGAGACTATTTAATTTTAATAAATCTATTTTGATCGGTGGAGACCTGAATGCGAAGAACAGGTTTTGGGAAGACACAAGAACAACTAAAGAGGAAGAACCTTTTATAGTCAATTATTGAACTTTAACTATCACAGTCATCTACCTAATTCGCCAAATTTTATGACTGGTGGATCAGAAGAACAATTAAAATTGCAGTGTCTACGTCGCGAATAGACAAAATGGATAAGCTTTATATAGGAATTTTCTAATTAAGGCAAGCGACTTAAATATAATCCCACATTTAAACCAAAGTAAATATTTCTTTGTAAAATAACTCGTCTCTAGTTGATTTTCATGGAACTATTGTATTATTTCAAAGCATCAAAGCTGGGAGAAAATTACTACCTAAAGGACTTTATTTCTAAGGACTTATGTTTAAATTTATTTTTATTTCTTTTGGTAATGAAAAATTAGAATATCATAGGGAATTATTTTATGCTACCAAGTAAATTATGCTTATTCCTATATCTGTAGTAATTAAGGGGGGAGGCCTGTGTAAATGATCGTTTTTTTGTGAATCATTTATTGAGAAACTCTAATATTTATACAGAAAAGAAAAGTTCATAAAAAGAACAACTTTTTGGCTTCAAAAATAAAGCCTCAGCATTTTAAAAAAATTCAAAATGGCGGAGCAGCAGCTGCTCAAAGTTGACTTCTTGAATTTGCGCCGTGCAACGGCCAGGTCGCTACAGAGCATAAAAAAAAACAAAAAAATCATTAGAGTATGATTAAATTTAAATTTATCAAAAAAAAATCAAAAATTGCGAATTTTGAAAAAATTAACCCTTTTTTTTATAAATAATTGTCAAAAAATAATGTTCATAATTAACTTTTTATAATTTTTATATATTTCATCAATGGCCAATAGGTTAATGAATATTTGTTTAAAATTTCAAGTGAATCCGTTAATTACTTTTTGAGCTACGTTGCACGGTGTGGGAAATTTTACGTTTTGAGAAAAAAAAGCGGAATACTGAAGCACGCCCTCTCTCAGCTGTTCACCTGTTGGCGCTATCTTGGGGATGCTATCCAAAGGAAAAAATATTGCTATTCTTCTCTTCGGTGATTTCCATCTATTACCAAAATAGTTAAACAGGTAGAGCGTGGGCACATCAAAACATAGATCAAGACAGGAATAATTTACAATTTCACAGATTGTATATTCCGACGAAGCTTTATTTTCGGGTTCTGTTATCACCTCACGAGCCGGATTAATTTTCACTGACCTACTGGTTCACTGCATCATGAAACACCCTTTGAAGATCCATGGTATAATACAATCTCATGGTGAGGATCGAATCATCGCGGTACCATAAGAAGGTTGTCCTGGACGCTCTCATTAACATACAGGAAAGTTTTAAGAACGCATTTCTTATCTCAATGATTACAGTTTTAGACAGAGACATGGTATTGACGATAGTACAAGGAGGTGGATAAACAATATGCTTTTATATCGAAAAATAAAAGCCAAACAGAGGTGATTCCAGAGGAGTGTTATCGCCACTCCTCTGGAACTTAATGGAACTGATTCGGCTAGACTCACATCTAAGGGAAGCATATAGCCATTGTGGCAAAGCTCACGCAAAGAGCACTTAATACTGTACAGCGCTGGTGTGACGTACTAAACCTAAAAGACAAACCTGCTAAGACCGCTGTTATACTACCGTTTAGAATCAGAAGAATACAAGGTAATTCTTACAACAACCTGCGTATCTTCGGAGTACAGTTAAAACTGTTAAGAGTACATATATCTGGGTTTGACACTTGACAAAAAGTGAATGTGGTATAATGAAATTACAAAAACCTTAATAAAGCAAAAATGTGTCTTATTAGATACAGGAGTTTGTTTGGGAAAACCTGGGTTAAACCCTAAGATGGTACTTTGGCTATATATTATGTTCATTAGATCCATAAGGAGCTGCGGTATGGTAAACAAAAGCAGAGCAGAGAATGACAACCACTGAGCTAAATAGGCTGCAGAGGTTGGCTTGCTGGTGTTCCATAGGGGCTATAAGTAATACCCCCACTACAGCTATGGAAATAGTTCTAGTACTAATACTCCTAGATATATACATAAAGCGGGAGGCTATGAATAGCGTCTATCGAATGAGGAGGAACGGGGAAGAGAAACAACATTTGAGCATTCAAGAGTTATGGATCTAATCGACGATCCACTTTTGGATATGCAATCTGACTATACAACAACGTCGTATAATTTTGAAAAACCATATAGAATTGGATGCGAACCACATCTATGGATCGGATTAAAAACTTCGAGCCGAATATTAGGGCGACCTTTTAATTTTTTACAAAAATTAATGAAAAAAATGAAAAAAAAAAATTTTGGTACAAAAAGATTTATACACTTTTTTTCATGCGATCGAACCAATTCTCGAAACATCTTTTTCTACTCTGCAGTTGATACCTCAAAAACATGGTTTTGGAAGGATTCAACATCTTCTTGAGGTGATGAAAATCGCTGTTCACGCATTTTTTTGACATTCGGGAACAAAAAGAAGTCGTTAGGTGATAAATCAGGTGAATACAGGAAATGAGACATTAATTTGATGTTTTTCTCCGTCAAATAATCAATTTTTTGACGTGTGTGGGAGCAGGTATTGTCATGAAGAAGAATGATGCGACGTTTTTCCTGATTTCATCGATGACTTCTAGCAAACAAATTGTTGTATACCATTCAGTATTAACTGTTTTTCGATCATCTATAACCAACCCACCGAGTACAATTTACAGCGATTCAAGAACAACGTGAATCGCTTTTTCCGCACTCGTGCCGCTCCTGGAGCGCTTTAGGGACTTCCCTGCAGCACGTGTGCTAGACCAATAAAAAAAAAAAAAAAGAAACAAGCGATTACTTTCTTGGAAGTGCTTAGCGAACGAACCACTTTTGTTGGATTCGGTTCATCTTGGAACCACTAAACACTTGATTGTTGCTTAGTTGGTGGCTCGTACGAATATATTCGTTTCGTCGTTACGATGTGGTATACGGACTTTGCATGTCCTCAGTCGAATTTTTCGAGAATTTCTTTACATTAATTGTCACGAGCTGTTTTTGAGTTTCGGTCAAATTATGTGGATTCCATCGGGAACAGACCTTTTTTACAGCTAAATGTTCATGCAAAATCGAATGTACTGCAGTCTTCGATATGCCTAAGGATGCCTCTACCTCACGGTAAATTACATGCCGATCCTCCTCATGATGTTTTTTGGAACAACAACTGATTTTGGTCGACTTTCACGAAATTCATCGCTGACGAACGCACGACCATGACGAAATTCTACAAACTAATTGTAAACAGTCTTTTCTGATGGTGATTCATTACCAAAAGTTGAACGAAGCAATTCAAGGCATTGCTCTTGAGTTAGATCTTTAATAAAATCATAAAAATTGATCCAACGAAAACCTTCACGTGAAATTTTCATTTGTTCACAAAATTGTTTTTTAAACTCTCAATGTAAATTAACTACTTGGCCACTGTTTAACGAAAACAAATGTCAAATTTTACAACAATGGTAATGTTACATATGAATAGCGTCATCTAGTGGTCGTTTGTGGATTTCAGGACATTCGGGAATAAAAGGTATGAAGTGGTGAGAATCAACGTTTTGTATCAAATTAATTTGGCAACCAAGCAACTCTTTTGTATGACATAATTTTCATGGCTAGGTTGATAACTTAAAAAACACACCCCCGTAATATTCAATATATAAAGCGCCATGCGTCGCCCCAGTAGAGCTTTAGGGATTTTCCTGCAACACAAGTGCTATGTCCATAAAGAAAAATAAATAAACCAGGAAGTTTGCGCTGTTGAGATATAAAAAAGACATCTAATTTTTGGAAGAAGAAGTCATTAAAATTTATAGATTTTCTAAAAAAGCGCGCTTTTAAAATGCACTATTTTTAAAGAAATAAATAAAAAGGCTGGCCAATTGCATGTCGGAATTGCCCAATTAGTGTTCCGTACGGCGATTTCTTTTAAAATAAAAAAAAAATTGTTACCTAGATATAAAATGATCAGTGACTTTACAAAACACACCCTAAATGAATTTCAAAAAAGTCGTATAACCCCACAATTTTTCACATTTTAATATTAAAAATGTGAAAAGTCAATTTTTAATCATTGGAATGTTATTAGGTCGGCAATAAAATCAGAATTTTATGACGTTAGCAGTAAAATCAAATATTATTAGGTTGGCAGTTCTGATACATGTCACAGCTGTTTGTATTTTTTCCAGTTAATATAACCTCGGCATAAGAAACAAAAGAAAGCTTTTAGATTTGCAGTACCCATGGTATGGAGAGAGCAAGAAAATCATTCAAATAATTGTTATTTTTGCAGCGTTGATGTTTCTGGATATAACTCCAAAAATAAGAAAGTAATTGTCTATCCTAACTTTACTTCAACTAATCGGCCGGTATGACATAGACCGGGACTTCCTGTTCCTGAGCCACCTCAGTCTATTGATGACGTTTTACAGTCCAGTCCCGAATTTAATGAAAGTCGACCGGATAATGATGAGTTTCAATGTTCTCTAAAAAATTTAAAACCACAGTTGTTTCACAAGCTGTGTTAAATGATTTGGGTTTGACTAAGGAAAAGGCAGAATTGCTTGGTTTTAGGCAGAAAGAAAAACATTTATTGGAATCTGGAACATCTATTTACCATTATACAACAAGAGATCAACAGTTTGCTCAGTTTTATAAGCAGGAAGAGGATTTGGTTTACTACCATGATATTAGTAGTCTAATGAACGAATTTGGTATTGAGTACAAGAAGGAAGATTGGAGACTTTTCATAGACTTATTAAAAACTAGTTTAAAAGGTGTTCTGTTACACAACGGAAATACTTATGCTTCACTGCCTGTTGCTCATTCAGTCCATATGAAGGAAACTTACGAAAATCTTAACATGATTTTACAGAAAATTAACTATCCAGCTCACGATTGGATGCTATGTGGAGATTTAAAAGTTGTCTCCATGATCTTTGGTTTACAAAAGAGATTTACAAAGTTTCCATGTTTTATATGTGAGTGGGACGGTAGAGCAAGGTATCAACATTGGTCCAAAAAATAAGGGTCCGTAAGAAAAACTGGCGAGAACAACATTTTGCATAAAACTTTAGTAGAAGATTCTTCTACCACCACTACACATCAAGTTATGCTTAATGAAACAATTTGTGAAAGCCTTGCCTAAAGATGGTGATTGTTTTAAATATTTGTGTAAAAGTTTCCTCATTTATTAGAAGACCAACTGAAAGAAGGAGTTTTCCAACTTTGAAGCAAGGATGATTACAAAGGAAAAGGAGGCTTGGTATCATTTAAAGAAGTTGTGACTAAGTTTTTGGGCAATGTGGAAGACCTTAACTATGAACTTATCGTAGATAATATGATAGACAAGTTAAAAAATCTGGGTTGTCTGATGAGCCTTAAAGTCCACTTCTTGCACAACCATCTTGACTTTTTTCCTAAAAACTTAGGTGATGTGAGTGAAGAGCAGGGGTAACGGTTCCACCAGGACATAAAGGATATGGAGAAACGGTACCAAGGACGGTGGAATATCAACATGATGGGTGATTACTGTTGGTCATTTCATAGAGAACAACAAAATGCATCATATCGGAGAAAACGCTGTACAAGAAACTTCACAGAGAAAAGGGAAAGGAGATACAAAAAAATAAGCACCTAAAATATTCGCACTGAAGTGAAATATGTTATTGTGAGTAAAAATTGTAACCTAATCAAATGAAAGTACGGTTTAAGTTTATATTTTTTATGTACGGAATTTTCTCTATTTTGAAATTTAATCGATGTCATACTGTGAGAGAACTGTGGGTGATACAAAAAAAACGGTTTCAGCACTCAAAAATACATAACACTTAGATGTATTGATTTAAAAAGTTTTTATAAATATTTTTTTTGTTGGCCTGTGTAATTTTTGGAAGAAGAAGTTATTAAAATTTATCGATTTGCTAAAAAACGCGCTTTTAAAATGCACTATTTTAGAGAAATAAATAAAAAGGCCACCTTATGGAGAATATTCCAGAATTTGTTCAAAATTTTTTGAAAGTACTTTTTGAGATAACGGGTGTGAACAGCGATTTTTGGCGATTTTTTTAAAGAAAAATTTGCTGCATTATATATATTTTTGAACTCATGTTTTCACAAACTTTCAATCAACATCCCAGTCGATGACCTGATATATTTTTTTTCACTTTCGATTTCACTCCTCGAAACGAACCCCTTAAGTCAAAATTTAACTTTCGAAATTACATGGCTCTGATTGGGCCAACTTTCAACTCTCTGTGTCAAATAGTTTCAGAGAAAATCGAATCTGACAGACGGACAAACACCGAAGTGATCCCATAAGTGTTCCGTACGGAACATAAAAATTATGAATGATTACAAGGTCATTTTATACGAATTGTGTATTTTTTATTCGTACAGAATTAAAATATATTAGTTAGTAAGCGAAGCCAGCTGCCGAATATGTATCGACTATTTTCTGTACAGCAGAAATAAAGGCTGCCAGTCGAAAGTTCAAGCCTAAGTCCATTTCTTTTGCAATCTTGATAATAGCTTTTGAAGATTTTGCCATTGTAAAATATAATCCAGAGTGTACGATATCTTTTTCCGAAGCACCTGAAAAAAAATTTTGAGTACTAAAAAAACTATAAATAATTAAAAATAATGGAAAACATATTATTATATTCAGATTCGTCGAATCCTAACCTCTAAACAGGATGTACAGTCTGCAAAGTATGAACGTATCCGCGATAATTCATTTCTGGTAGATGCGATTCTAGCGATTCAACTAAAAATCGATAGAGGGAACCTTTGTCTACGACGCATTTCAGTAAAATCTAAAATGTGTCATTTGTTTGCGCGTCGGTTCGAGGTAGTCTTTCTTTGTTTCCATCCAAAGGGGCCTAAAATGATACATTCCGTGGTCGTTAAATATCTCAAAAAGTCGGTACCGTTTGTGAAGAAGTAACGAATGTCGACGACTTGCCAAAACGTGGCTCGGTAGGCAAAGTCGAAAAACGAATCGTGTCTTTGTTTTCACGGTCCCGAAATTGACGTACCTTCAAGGAGTGTCAAAAATTAAGAAAATCGGGTTTGTATCTATCCCATGACACCATTCGACAACATCTTCGTGCTCATGATGTCAAATTCCGAAGCATGTTGACGAAACCTTTGCTGGGAGAAAATTACGTAGCGATGTGGCTCGCTTGGACCCACGATAAGATACTAGAGTGGTCCTCATTATTGTCGGACGCCAGCTCTATTGACAACGTTTGGTCCGTTCTAAAGAGAAAACTTAGAAGAAAGACTCTGAGAACTTTGAGTCAGTTGTCTCGCGAGATTCGAAAAATTTGCAGAGTTCGCCGAAAATCTCGTCGACAGCATGCCTCGAAGATGTCAGGCGACTATTGATGCAGGAGGCGATTGGACCACTTACACCAAAGAATACATTGATGGTAAGAAATTTTCTCGAAACACATTTTTTCAAGAATACGAGCGATCACGTTCTTATTTGACAGACTGTATGATACGATACATATTTAGCTATTTTTTTTAAACACCTTTCTTTCTCCTTTAGGCCCTTTGTAATTTGACTATAAATAATTGAAATTAATGAAAGTACCTATTTCAAATAATGAAAAGTATCCAAATTTTTAAATTCCTTTGCTCCAAAAACCCTTAACAGTATATATATATATATATATATATACATATATATATATATATATATATATATATATATATATATATATATATATATATATATATATATATATATATATATATATATATATATATATATATATATACATATATATATATATATATATATATATATATATATATATATATATATATATATATATATATACATATATATATATATATATATATATATATATATATATATATATATATATATATATATATATATATATAACATATACGAGTATAACACAATTTTCAGATTTATTGACTCGAAGAACTCTAAAAATAATCTATAATATGATATATATCTGGACGGGTCTATCAAAGTATGCGAAGTGTGCAACACCAACAACCGTAAAAGAGCTTAGTGGAATAGTAATAGAAAGAAGAAAGAATGGAAAAAATAACTCAAAACAAAAACACCAGAACAATATAAACTATATAAAGGAAAAAGGAAAAGAGTTAAAGAGTTGGTAAGAGAAGCAAAAGAACAGTCATGGAAAGAATTCGGAGATCAGATGGAAGAAAATAGCAAAGAAAATCAATTATATGTGAAAGCAATAATGAAAAGATGGAAATAATACCTGAACTAACCTGAACTATTAGGAGATAATAAAGAAAAAGAGGCTACATATTACGGAGAATTGGAAGAACAAAATATCAAAGAAACGAAAAATAAGGAACAAATAGAATGGAAAGAGTTGGAAGGATTTATAAGGAAATCGAAAAATGGGAAGGTTTCAGGTAGCGATAGGATAACGTCTGAAATGATTAAATACATGGGGAAGAAAGGAAAAACAGTATTGCTAGAAATAATTAATAATGCATGAGAAGAAGAAAAATTTCCGGCCGAATGGGAAATATCGTTTATTACACCAATCTATAAAAAGGGAGATCACAAGGATTGCAATAATTGCAGAGGAATTACTATACTGAACACAAATGTTAAAATTTATGAAAGCATCATTAATAATAGGATAAAGAAAGTAATAGAACCACAACTATCGGAATCGCAAAGTAGATTTAGACCAGCAAGAAATACACAAGACCACATATTTACATTGAAACAGATTTTCGAAAAAAGATCAAAACAAAATAAAAGTTTACACCTTGCTTTCATAGACTTAGAAAAAGCATTTGACAGTATGCCGAGAAATAAAGTGTGGAAAAGCCTAGGAAACAAGGGAATAAACAAAAAGACAACAAGAATCATAAAAGAAATATACAGCAACAACGTGCAGTATGTAATAAAAAACAACATAAAGCCGGAAGGATTTGCAACACAGGAAGGTTTAAGGCAGGGAAGAAGCTTGAGCCCAACATTGTTCACTATATACATGGATGAAATAATCAAGAAATGCGAAATGAAAGTGAAAAAAAAATGACAATTGGATACTGGAAGCTAAAAAAAATAAAAATATCTGAAGCGGCTTTTGCTGATGATATTGTGCTAGGGGCTGAAAATGAAAGACAATTACAAGGAAACCTCGATATTTGAAACGAAGCGCCTAAAGAAAAAGGTATAAGAATTAATATAGATAAAACGAAAGTAATGACAATGAAAAACCAACAAACGAATATTTACGTAGAAGGGAATAAAATACAACAAGGGGAACAGTACAAGTATTTGGGAGTGATAGTGGATGAAATTAGAAAACAAGACAAAGAAATTAATGAAAGAATCGAAAAAAACGAACAAACTTTACTATGCAATAAATAATAAATTCATTAGAAAAGAAGGAAGCGACGAAACAAACAAAGATAAAAGTGTTCAAAGCAATTTATAGGACAATCCTAACATTTGGATGCAAATCATGGACCCTAACAGATAAGCAGAAAACAAGATACAAGCCGTCGAAATGAAATGCCTGAGAGCAGCGCAGTTAGTTATATGGAAAGACAGAATAAGGAATACGAAAATAAGGAGAAGGCTGAGAGTACAAGCAGTTATGGAGTATATACAACAAAGACAGCTGGGATGGTGGGGATATGTGCAGAGAATGAAGGATGATAGACAAATGAAACAAGTGTATGAAGCCCGAATGCAGGGAAACAGAAACGAGGAAGACCTAGACAGACCTGGAATAGGAAAATATACTTAAGGAGAAGGGAAAATCCTGGAAAGAAGCAGTGAAAAGGACAAAGAATATGGACAGATGGAAGAAGTTTATATGTGAAGATTGAGAGGGAAAAAGGCAAATATATAATTACCTTACACCATACGGTAGAAGGGATATACGATTATATATATATATATATATATATATATATATATATATATATATATATATATATATATATATATATATATATATATATATATATATATATATATATATATATATATATATATATATATGTATATATGCTGTATATTAAGTAACTTCCCTGATTCCTCTCCCACTGGTTTAACATTTATATTTTTAACTATGATTAATCTAAAATAATTAAAAAATAGTGTGTAGTCTATCTCAAGGTCTATTTTTTGTGATAGCCTGTCAAATCAAAACATATCATTAACAGAAACCAAACAACATATTTTGCAAGTGTGTGAGAAATCTGCCTCAAAATGCAAACTTAAGTAAAACGTAGTATCACTAATACCTTCTAAAGTTCCGTTTTTAATAACTGGTTATCTTTATTTCCAATTTTTTTTATCTGAGTGAGAATAATCTTCCCCCTTCACTCTTCTTCGCCTTCATATGCTTGAGTATAAATAATTGAAAATAATAGAAAAAAAACAGAATTTTAAGATTCACCAATCTTGAAAACCTTGAAAAGAATATATATCGACGTATATTTAATAATCCCTCCTTGTTTCTTCAACTGTGTGACTATAAGTAATTAAAAATGATAAAATATTACATATTTCAGATGCTTCAACTCCAATAACCCCGAAAATGATGTATTAGACGATATATACATATATATTCAATTCTTATATGTGTGTACCAAATTTGAAATCGAAATCTCCGCTACTGTATATATTTGGTGGCTATTTTATTGAATCATCATATTTGATTTTACCCGCAATTCTTTTCCTAAATTCTTCTGTAGGTTCGATGGGGATTTCTTTACACAACGCTTTTTCCAGAGATTCTTGCACTGACGCCAGTAAATGGTAGTTGGAATCCTTTTCATACTTGAACGTCAATCGTCCGTACGACACATGGTTTATATTTTTTAACCATTCAAAATAAGATACTGTAACACCTAAAAAATTATAAGAAATAAAATTACATAACTATATTAAATAGTGAAGTACTTTTTCTTGAAATATTCAGTGAATATTTAAATCTATAAATGGTGCGGATTTTGATAGAAGCATGAAACATTTATATTTGTACAGGGTGAGTCAACGATAGAGTAAAGTTCATTATCTCATTTGTTTAGGGAATGACGAAAAAATGTTAAATACCATAGTTTTAGGGAATGTTAAGGTGCACAGTTTAAAATTATTTTTGAGTATACAGGGTACTTCAAAAAAGTGTGGCCGATATAACATCTGTGTTTTTAAATGGAACATCTTATTTTCTAATTTATTTTTAAATTCTGCGTAAAATTTTATAACTTTTTATTAATGTTATATACCTAGACCTAGTTTTTCTAATATTTCAATTTTTTTAAAAAAATACTAGTTTTCAGTTTTGTAAAAAATTTGTAGTAGCGCCATTGTTTCTGAAGGTGGAATACTCATAACTGGTATGAGCATTCTGTAGAGATGAAAAAAAAGGTATATGTAAAGAAATTTGAGTTAGATACTACTAGTGTTCAAAATAAATTTATGCATTTCGACTATTTTCAATTGAAAAATCTCAAATTTTTTAAACGGCACACCCAGTATATTATTATTTTTTCTGATAGATTTTACAAAACCCTCCAACTTTTATTGAGTTTGTTATATACCTATTTCTAATAGTTTTCGATTTATTTTGAATTTTTCAATTTAAAATAGTCGAAATGCATAAGTTTACTTTGAACACCCTGTAGGATCTAACTCAAATTTCTTTACATATATCTTCTTTTTTCATCTCTATAGAACGCTCGTACCAATTATGAGTATTCCACCTTCAGAAACAACGGCGCTACTGGCAATTTTTTATAAAACTGAAAACTAGTATTTTTTTTTAAAATTGAAATATTGGAAAAAATACTAGGTTTAGGTATATAACATTATTAATAAAGTATAATAAAAGTTATAAAATTTTACGCAGAATTTAAAAATAAATTACAAAATCGGATGTTCCCATTAAAAAAACATTTGTTATGTCCGCCACACTTTTTTAAAGTACCGTGTATACTCAAAAATAATTTTAAACTGTGCACTTTAACATTCCCTAAAACTATTGTAATTAACATTTTTTCGTCATTTCCTAAACAAATGAGATAATGAACTTTGCTCTATCGTTGACTTACTCTGTACATTATAATACGAGGCTTTTTAAATATCGCCACTTTGTGGAAGAAAAGGATACATTAACGTAACACTAAATATGATAAAAACGTAGAAATTGTTCCCTAAATGAAATATTTGGTAAGAAATCTTTTGCTTGTTATTTTTATTTACTTATTACAACTGAGTCCAACACAAAGTAATCCACGGGGCCGTACAAAGAAAGAAGT
Source organism: Pachyrhynchus sulphureomaculatus (assembly GCA_019049505.1). Classification (NCBI taxonomy): domain Eukaryota; kingdom Metazoa; phylum Arthropoda; class Insecta; order Coleoptera; family Curculionidae; genus Pachyrhynchus; species Pachyrhynchus sulphureomaculatus. Next base: position 156,391,517 of record CM032454.1, on the reverse strand, counting down.
CTACACTTAACAATGTAAATAAAAACCAGTACAACAAACGTACGTGCATGTGGTATTGACGCTCGAAAAAACACAGCACAAGTTTATAAAACTACAACGAATTCGCGAGACCACACGAATTGATTAAAAAGCGGGCTATTCAGTAATAAATTGAACATATTTTGTACATTGGTGATACTAACTTGACATTCATAGTAGCTCTCAGCGGAAATAATTTCTTGATCTATCAGAACCTCTGAGAATAACAAACTTGAGTTCCTTCATAAAGAACGACAAACAACACTACCATTAATGATTTCAAATAAAAATATTATTTGATGAAATTCTCTGCGTTTCTGAAGACTCTTAAAATTAAACATCTGCAATAATATTGCATTGTTTATCCCTCTATGTAGTTACATTCCATCCCCTTTCAAAGAAAGATATTTTAAAAATTTTCTTATCACTTGCTCCAATGCTAATAGATCTTCTTACAATGCCGTCTCCTCACGAAGGTTGGCGATCCATATATCTAAACGAACTTTAGAAACTGCTGCTCGAAAAATATCACTCGAAGCACATCCAAAACACTTTTTCATGTCCTTCATCGTGTCCTTACATATGTCAAATTCTGTTGTTTTCCGATCGACCGTTTGCCCTTTATTTTGGTCTCAATAATTAGACGTGGCAATTCGAATTTTGGGCCCCTTATTATGTGTCCGAAATATTGAGTTTTTCTTATTTTTATGGTTGTTAGTAATTCCTTCATTTTGTTCATTTTTGCCAGTACTTCAGTGTTTTTTATTTTCTGTACCCAAGAGCGAAGAAGGCGATCAAGGGTCAAGGGTCAATAGTACGGAGAATACATACGCTCTCACCATTCTCATTCGAAGTTCAAGACTGAGATTTGTGCGATGGAAACATTTATTCATAATTATGTATGTTACTCGGGGCTTGTCAATTCGGGAACATATTTTCCTTTCTTGGGTCCCTCCTATATTGGTTCCGAAATATTTAAATTTGGAGACCTGTTCTACGGTGTTGTCCCTAATTTCGAGTGGTAGATTTTTCTTTGTTAATACTATCCAGACAGACCTTTAATAATATTTAGATCTCTTTTGTCTATATTTGTTGTTTCTAGAATTTTTATTAATTTCTCGGGCATTACATAGTCGAAAGCTTTATTGTAATCTATAAAACATCATCATTCATGTGTGTATGTATTCTTAAACAATTTACAATTTTTCAAGATGAATCCCAAGATTTGTGTGGCTTTCGTTGTTACTTTGTTTAAGTGAGCACCCAAATCACGTGTATTTACACTTTAACTAACACCGATTCATCAATATAATAATCACACAGCAAAGAACACAATTATTAATTAACATCTATAAAGTGAGATACATCGTTTATAAATATTAAAAAAAACTAGGGGCCTCATGATAGAAACCTGGGGTACTTCAGATGAGGCTCCAAAAGAAGAAAATTTAAACTTATTATATTCAACATATTGAGATCGCTCTATCGGATATGACTGGAAAAAATGCACAAATCTATCAGACAAACAGAAAACTGTGAGCTTGGCCAAAGTGATCATGTGGTCTATTTTATCCAAAGCTTTAGAGAACTCGGTAAAAAACCACATGAAGCTGGCCGTTATTGTCATAAATACTTGTGGAACAAATTGTGTAAAACATGCCAGATTGGTCCCCTCAAAAAGCCGAGTTGTTTTAGAGTAAGAAGCTTAATAAGACCGGTCTATAATTACATATGTCAAATTTTTAAACATTGGACATGATTTTCCTAATGTGATCTTAGAAAACGATTAAAGAGCTAAATTTTATATTTCTGTCAATGAATCCTACTATTTTTTTTTATGGCTCTAGCAGGGAAGTCCCTAAAGCACTCCAGGAGCGGCATGTGTGCGGAAAATATACATATATACTAAAATTATATAACCTCCAGAGTTAGCCAAAATATCTGGAATCACAAGGATGTTCTTTTGATGTAAAACTTTCTCAGCAGCTGGTGTTGTTGGACCATTTGCGCCTTCCACGATCATTTTTGCCTTAATACTATCTGCATTATCTTTTGTAATAACCAGTTCTTTTGCTGCAGGTATAAGAATGTCACATTCATGTGCCATTAAGTCACCGTCATATTTTTGTGCTCCTGGAAATCCAACAATACTACCTAAAATACAAAACTGGCATTGAGAGTTAAAACTGAGATTTTTAAAAAATGTATGATGTCATAAACAATATTCGAGGTTTCAAAGACACACAGATAAAATGAGACTACAGCAGGCAGTAATCACTAGATCTAAGGTTCTATGTAAACGCCAAATATTTATAGAACTTACCAGGGTTGTTCCAAAAGTTGCCGGTCTAACAAAGAAAACGCAAGATTTAAGGGATTTTTTTCTTAGTTGTCTATCTAGTCACCTTACAAATTAATACATTTAGCCCAACGACTTTTCATCTTTTTGACACCTTCATTATAATAAGATCTATTCAATTCTGTAAAATAAATGTTCGTATTAGCTTTAAATTCCATCCGTCCATCTTGTAGGAGATCTGGCTCTCGATTTTCTGCCGTTGACTTTTCCTTCGACTACCAGTTTTTCCATGGTGTCTCTTCTTCTGGTGAGGTGACCAAAATATGAGACGTATGCTTGGTTTACAGGTTTAGGTAACGTTTTCATGTTCATCTCCTCTAACACGGACGCTTTAGTTCGGTGCTCTATCCAGGAGATCCGAAGAACTTGTCTGTACACCCAAACCTCGAAACTTTCGATTCTTTTTTTGTAAGTTTCATTAATGAGTTGTAGTTTGGTTGTACTCGTTATTATGCGATCCTTCCAGATTTTTGACAATTTTTAGTTGCTGTCTTGGCCATCGTTATTCTCCTCTTCATCTCAACCGAGCATCTTCCTAGGGTTTGTGATTACCGCGCCTAGGTGTACGAAGTTCTCGACGACTTCGCTTCCAGCTACCCCTCGCGTCTGTGGTTGGTTATTGGTAGGACTGTTGATGATCGTAACTGTGGTTTTGATCTTGTTTATTTCAAGTCCATATTCCCTGCTGACTAGAACCCTTCAATTAGTCCAGTAGTGAAGCATAATACTTGCCGGTGATGATTCTACCTTTCGCCAGATAGTCTAGGAACATAACACCATTAGAAACCCAAAAAACCGTAGCCATGATTTTTCCTACAGATGGAACCGTTTCTGCTTTCTTGGGTGCACTTTCATCTACGCCCACTCACTGGTGGAGAAAGGTTTCTCATATACACATCATATTGTAAAGTGTTGTGGATCTGGTCTATCGAGATGTTTACCATGTCAGCGAGTTCGCGTATCTTCATTCCGCGATCATTTAGTATACTATTGTGAATTTTTGTCACAATCTTGTTGATAGTAGAGGTTTTCGGTCGTCCCGAGCGTTTATCACCTTGAATCTATGTACGATTATGTTTAGATTCAGCAGACCACTTTTTAATCGTCGAAAACGAAGGACAAGGATCATTTAATAGAATTAGAAGAACACACATATCTGAAACTTTACAGCACGCCATCTAGTAGATAACATTTAACAAATATTATAATAATTGGTAGCATGGCCTCTACGGTCAGCAATTGGAAAGATTGAAGCAAATAATTAAAAAAAATCGGCCGGACTAGTCAATAGAAAGGGTATCATCTTCCACCATGACAACACATCTTTGATGACTCGGCAAAAATTGAGAGAGCTTGAATGGGAACTTTCAAAACATTCATCGTATAGCCTGGACTTTGCACCGTCAGAATACCGCTTGCATCCGTCTCTACAGAACTCCCTGAATGGTGTTAAGTTAGTTTCAAAAGAGACCTTTAAAAACTACTTTTCACAATTTTTTGCCTAGAAACCACAGAAGTTCTACAGTGGCTAGATTGTTGTGTTGCCAGAATAATGGCAAAAAATAATCGAATGATGACACATATTTGGTTTAACGAAGTTCTTTTAAAATATAAAAGATAATCGATCACTTTTATTTGGTCGTTTCTCTTCATTTCGTGTAGGCACATTCAATATTTAAAATTCTACAGTTCGACAATAGAGAGAATTTGCAAAGCTTATTTTGGAGCTTGAGCAGTATTGAGACAAAATAAGAGAAACCTTTATTAAAGATAACGATTTCCCTTATTTAGGAACTTATAAGAGAGGTTATTTGAAGTTCGTTATTATTATATTTGCTGGAGTCCTAGAGCAGAAGCTCTAGGATTCCAGCAAATAAAAAAACGGCGCCAACTATATTGGTGGGACGAAGAAATAGAAAAGGCAATAGAAGAAAAGCAAAAGAAATATGAAAAGTTTATGTCCATGAAAACTAACTCTGACAAAATTGCTTATAAACAAATGCAGGCCCAGGTGAGAAGAAAAATAGTAGAGAAGAAGAACGACACATGGGAAAAAGGTTGTAATAGACTAAATACAGACTTGAATGGAAGCAAAAGTGCCGAAAGCTGGAAAATCATAAAATCCTTATGAAAAGAGATAAGGATAGACATTGCATCCTCTTAAAATTCAAGAATGGGACGAATACTTCAAAGGGTCATTGACAGAAAACGAAAAAGAATTCCAAGAAGAAAATGAGACGCAACATGTAAACGTAACAGCTACTCCGATAAGAATTACGGTTGCAGAAGTTAAAAACGTATGCCGATCACTTAGAAATGGAAAAGCACCCGGATCAGGAAATATATCGGGAGAGCTTCTGAAGAATTGAACCGAGAAGTTATACATGCAGTTAACTAAGCTATTCCAAGAATATATTAGTAAAAGGGAAATAGCAGACGAGTGGAGAGTATCTATAATATCCACAATTCATAAAAAGGGATGTAGGACTGGTTGCAACAACTACAGAGGGATTGCAATGACCAGTTCACTCAGCAGAATACATGGAAAAATTCTTAAGAATCGAATAGAAAAGGAATACAGCGATATGGAAGCAGAAGAACAAGCGGTATGTAGAGCGGGAAGATGGGCAGTGGATCATCTGTTCAGCTTGACCCAGATAATAGAGGAGAAAACGGCGTACGACAAAGAAGTCCATTTGTTATTCGTCGACCTCAAAAAGGCGTACGATAATGTACCTCTCAGCAGACTATGGGAAACCTTAGAAAGAACGAATATAAATTCAAATTTAAATACAGCCGTAAAAAGTTTATATAAGAAAAACACTGCAAAAGTCAAAGTTGAGCAACATATTTCAGAAGGTTTCTATGTGAACAAAGGACTCAAACAGGGATGCTGTCTCTCCCCAACATCGTTTAAGATTTACGTTGAACAAGCGTTAAAACTTTGGAAAAGGAAATGTGGTAACATGGGAATACCTCTAGATAATAATATACTATACACGCTATGCTTCGCAGACGATCAGGTCGTAATAGCACAACAATTCGATGACGTAAAATATATGACACGTAAATTAATTGAAGAGTACAAACGATGGGGATTGGAAGTGAATATCGAAAAGACGGAAAATATGTATATCGAGGGTATACAGCAAGACGTAATCTTAAATGATGAACAGCAAATAAAGAGTTGCCAAAAATATAAATACTTAGGGATGAAAATAACAAAAGACGGGATGATGGATGAAGCCATTAAAGATAGGAATAATCAAGGGAGGAGACCAACCGCGTTGATGAATGGAATATTGTGGGACACACATATATCAAAGAAAAATACACATCGAATATATAACACCATTATTAAAAGCATTGTTACATATGGTAGTGAAGTATGGTAGTTAAAGGTAAGAACAAAGAAAACATTGAAAGCAACCGAAATGGATTATTGGAGACGCGCAGCAGGGAAATCTAAGCTAGGAAGAATCACAAATGAGCGGATACAAGAAATGATGGAAGTCACACATACAATTGTGGATAATATTAAAACTAAACAGCTTAAATGGTATGGCCAAGTCCAAAGAATGCCAGAGGAACGAATACCAAAACAGATTCTTAAACGGAAACAGATTGGAAGAAGAAAAAGAGGGAGGCCTAGGAGAAGTTGGAGAGAAGGGTTATATAGAGAAATCAGAGAAAAAGGAATAGAAGAACTATGGGGAAATAGAGAAGAATGGAGACTGGGAATCGGAAGACTGCGAAGAACGTTATAAACCAATATACATACATATATATTATTAACGGTATTATGGTAGGGCCTTTTTTTCCTACTTAGATATACAAACCACTAAGAAAATACAGTAATATTAAAATGATAATCTTTTATTGCAAATTGACATTGACAACAGTTAATTAGTGTTGTTGTAGTAAGTTGGGATTTTGCAATCTTTAGCACAATGGCATTACAGTCTGTGTAGTGCTAATTTCAAATGAAATTTTATTTTCCCACATTAGTATTACCTTGGAAATATTAAAGGAAGTCATAGAAACTGGCTAGACACAACTTTAATTTAGAAACTTGTATTTACCTATCAAATACTAATAATCGGTGTGTTTAACCATGAAATGAATGAAAAAAGTTTTTAGAAGATGAATACTAACCCAGCCTTGCAATTCCTTCCATTTAATACTACGCATGCTTGAGATCACGATAAAGACAAAGGCATTTGAAAAATAACCTTTGCTATTTTTGAGAAGAAATAAGAATGTGGTACTATTTTTAGTAGAGACTCGCGCGATTGTTCTATTGTAACTACAATGTTAATTTAATAATATATTGAAAAATTCTAACTTTTGAATAGAATTTTACCTTTGCCTGGCCCTAATACATATTTCTCTAGTTCAATAGGATCTACCCCTTTGCTGTTGAAAATAGTTCCATCTTTTTCTATTACACCCATGCATATGGCTCCTGCTCTAGAAAAATATCTGTGTGTGTGGGAACCAACGTTACCCCACCCTTGCACAATAAAGGTTTTTCCTTTTATACCAAGTGGTAAGCCAATTTTATCCATGATTTCCTTATTTTTTGTAAATATTTCTGTTGTATGGAATACACCACGACCAGTGGCTGAAGTACGACCTAAAAATTTAAAATACCTAATTTATACTATTTATCACTAATGCATCCTAGAATATAGAAAAAATCTCACTTCAAAAATTGTCTTGTTCCTAAACTAAAATGTATGACAATATTAGGTTGTCGAAAAAGTACTGAATCTTCTTAAGTCAAAATTGAGACAATTGTTTTTTTGTACTTTAAAATAACTTTATAACTCCGCCTGCAGTGTTAATGGATGGATTGAATAGTTCAACAACACTGTTGCCGGTCCGAAGACCGGATAAAGGAGGAGGGTTGTGGCGTTAGGAGTTAGCACCCTAACACACGTAAAAGCTAAACTGGGAAATGCTAGTTGTTTTTGAAATGTATGATGTAAAATCACAAGATAAGCAAAAATCCCCGGGTGGAAATCCACAACTTCGAAGAAGGGAGCCCCATCGGATACGGGGGGGGGGCAATTCTACTTCAAAGCGAATAGTTAACCCAAGCTTAAAACTCAGCCAAACGAAGAAATCCCGAAACAGGATAGCTGCTTTCGGCACCTGGAATATACAGGGATGGAGGACAAAGAGCATCGAAGTCATACAAGTGTTTAAGAAGATGAACATAGATATTTTAGTAATAAGCGAGACGAAGAAAAAGGGAAGTGGAATAGGAGAAATAGATGAAGTGATGCATTGTTGGAGTGGATAAAGAAGGAAGAAAGAGCAAAGGCCGGAGTTGGAATATTAGTAAAAAAGAAGTGGAAAAGGAAAATAACATCTTGGGAACCCATCAATGAAAGAATCATAAAACTAAATATAACAATGTTAGAAAAAGACATGGTAATATTAGGAGTATACGGCCCACCAGAAGACAGCACTATAAGAGAAAAAGATAATTTCATGGAAACACTAGAAATAGAAACAAAAAAGTAAAGAAAAACCAACAATTAATAATAATGGGAGATCTGAATGGGAGAATAGGAAGGAAAACAATGGATAATACCGTAGGACCATTCGGAGAAGACATTACGACAATTGAGAGAGGCTAATAGAGCTGTGTGAACTAAACGGCCTCAAAATAACAAACGGATTCTACAAACACAAAGACATCCACAAATATACTTGGATGCAAGAAACATGAAACTTAAAATCAATAATAGATTACATTATAATTAAAAACGATACCACTATCAAAATAAAAGACGTAAGAGTAAAGAGAGGGGCAGAATGTGGAACAGACCATAGATATTAGTAGCAAATATAAAAGTATCGTGGTACAAGGCAATAAAACAAACAGGAACAATAGATAAAGAAAACAGAAATACTAATGAGATAACAGAAAAAGCAGACAAAGAAATAAAATACAAAATACACTTACTGCAAGACGAAACAATAAGAGACCTATATAGACGACGATTAGATCAAAAATTAAATGAATTTAACTACGACAACCTCCAACGGATGTATGACCACCTAAAAGAATGCCTCAAACAGGCGGCCCTAGAAGCATTAGGTAAAGAAGACAACGAGAATAAGAAACATAAAATTAGATTCTGTAAAAAAAACAAAGAATCTATAAAGGAGAAAAAATACTATACGAAAAATGGCTGAATACAAAATCAGAAGAAGATCTACAGAAATATAAAGAGAAAAATGCAGAAACGAGGAGGATGATAAACAAAGAAAAGAACGAGAGATGGGAAAAATCATGCGAACATGTAGAACAGTATATAGGAGGAACTAGAAGCATAGAGTCATGGAGAATAACTAAAGCATTAAGGACCAACAATAGAGAGAAGACGTATATAGAGAATACCCCAGAAAGCGAGTGGGAGGAATATTATAAGAAGCTGCTAACAGAAGACAGACAAGAATTCCAAGAAGAGAATCCTGAAGAAGAACAGAATAAGGAAAAAAAGGAGATAGAACTAAGCTATGAAGAAGTAAAGAAGACAATAAAACACTCAAAAATAATAAATCTGCAGGGCCTGAAGGTGTGGTAAATGAAATGATTAAGTACGGGTCTAATAAATTACATCGAATGCTGAGAAACATGTTCCACAGAGTGATAAATGGAGAAAAAATACCAGATGAATGGTCAAAAGCCTATATAGTATCTATATTTAAAAAGGGAGACCGCAGAAAATGCACAAACTATAGAGGTCTAAGCATAATATCGAGTATGGGACGTTTGTATGGAAAAATTATTAAAAATATCATAGAGGAAAATATAAAAGGAAAAATTGGAGAAGACCAAGCAAGCTTTACGGCCAGAAAATCATGTATAGACCACATATACACTATAAAACAAACAATGGAAAAAAAACTGGCAAATAATAGAGAAGAGAGAAAGGCCTATGCCTCAGTACCAAGACAAAGAATATGGAACGCAATGAAAGAAATAGGCATTGACAAAGAACTAATAGACGCAGTAAAAGCTCTCTACGAAAACAACACAGTGAATATAAAAATAGGACATAAAATAGGGAAGAGGCTCCAAACATCAAAAGGCCTATTACAAAGATGCTCTACATCCCCAACACTAGTCAAAATATACCTCGAACAAATATTAAAAAAATGGAAGCAAAAATGTAGTGGAATGGGAGTCCCAATACGAGAAGATTACTTATATACTCTAAGTTTCGCAGACGACCAAGTAATCATAGCGCAAGATGAGGAAGACCTCAGTTATATGGTAAGAAAACTGAAAGAAGAATACACTAAAACAGGATTAGCAATAAACTTTGATAAAACGGAATATCTAACAACAAAGGAAGGAAACGTGGAGAAACTAGAAGTCGATAACGAAACAATAATCAAAGGAACCGATAGATTTAAATATTTAGGAATCATCATTTCAAAAAACGCAACATCAGAAGAAGAGATTAAAGCTAGATTAGGACAAACGCGGACATGCATAAGACAATTAGATTTGATCCAGTGGGACAAATACATTACAAAAAGAAACAAAACACGCATATACAAATCAATAATACAAAGCATAATGACATACGGGTCAGAAACATGGACGATCAACAAAAGAAATAAATCTAAAATTAACGCGGTAGAAATGAAGTATTGGAGAGGATGTTGTAGAGTGACACGTATGAAGAGAATAACAAATGAAGAAATAAGAAGCAGAATGAACATCAAAGAAGAAAAACGATTAAAATGGTATGGACACATACCGGAGCGAAGATAATAGGTGGATAAAGAAAATAACGGAGTGGAGCCCTATAGGTAGAAGAAAAAGAGGAAGGCCCAGACGATCGTGGAGAGACGATGTGGACGAGGCTATGGAGGACGGGGGTCTAACAGATGGAGACTGGGAAGATAGAAACGGATGGAATCAAAGGCTGAGAGAAGGAAGACAGCGTCAGCTGTAGAAAATCCTATAAATATATATATATATATATATATATATATATATATATATATATATATATATATATATATATATATATATATATATATATATATATATATATATATATATATATATATATATATATATATATATATATATATATATATATATATATATATATATATATATATATATATATATATATATATATTTATATATATATATATATATATATATATATATATATATATATATATATATATATATATATATATATATAATTTTTATTAAATCAAAAAAGTGGTTTGCCTCTTTTGAAACTAATTTAACATCATCCAGGGAATTCTGCAGAGGACTAAACAAATTTTAGTCTGACTATGTAAGGCTTTTCTGTTGACTATTTCCGACCGATTTTTTTAGGTCACTTGCTTCAGTCGTATTCATTGCTGACAGTAGAGTACAGAATTAATCGTTTGGCTAAGCTGTAGCAGCTTATAATACACGATTCCCTTTCAATCCCACTAAACACACAGTAACACCTTTTTTGGCATCAATCTGGGCTTTGCCATCGTTTATGTAGATTCATCCTTTTTCGACCACTATCACATTATTGTCGTGATTAACCGCCTCAAAAATGAGATTCGTAAATGGAAATTCGATTTAATAAATTTTTTTATCGTAAAATCATGTGGCACCCAAACATCAAGCTTGTTTTTGTAGCCACCTTTCTCTAAATGGTTTAAAACTAGTTGATGATTGATGTTTAGTCCCTTGGTGATACCATGGCTATTTACATGCTTGTCTTGCTCAACCAAAACTCTTTCAACTTTTTGGTCAAACAGTGCGAGGAGCATTTATGGCGTCGAAATTTCCAGAGCGAAAGCGACTTAACCATCTTTTGGCTGTTGCTTTCGATAAAGAATTTTGACCAGAAAAGGAACAAATTTCTTCATAGGTCTGTGTAGCATTTGTGCCTTTATCGAAACGTAAAATGTACCGAACTGAATTGATAAATTCCAACAGATTTGCCTTGTGCGAAAGGGTATTTTTTACTCTGAATTAAATCAGCTTTAGCTCTTATAAAAGCAAAAGTAGTAAAAAGTATCCTAGCTGCTTTAGAAAAATTTTGTTTAATCACTGTATACTGTAGCGTAGCTAAGGGAGGGATATGGAAGTCGAAAATAGCACCTTTTGAGAACAGGAGTTTTGCTTATCGAGAGTTTTTTTAGAAAAAATCTTCGCTCTCTCCGTTGACTTTAAATTGGGCTTAAGTTTCAATCTAACCATTTAGAGTTTTAGTGCAAGAGGCTCTATTTTTCATCGAGACACTTGGCTCGGCAGTTGTCGTTTAGCCCCTACCCTCGTTTGTCGATTGTTTAGTGAATCCCCTTTCTGTCCATATGCTCGCCCCCTGCCATTAAACCTGTTTACGCAGTTAAATGTATCATCTAAAAAATCGGTATGAAATACTCGTACTTTGCTTCATTTGAATTTAAAAGTCTTGTATTGCATTTTTTGCTTTAAAAGCTGAAATGAATTTAACAAAGAAGTGCAGACAGCATTTACTTCTAATAATATTGTAGCCTCATGATAAATATTCATAAGCATTCTTTTTAACTGAAGTGTACCGAGGTATGGTTGCTTTTCGCTTAGGATTATTTAAAATCGAACTAGATTCTTCCAATTTCAAACCTTCATTTTTAAAAAACTTGAACATTCGGGGCTTCATTTACGCTGTGTAAATAATATCAAATCCGAAATATTAGCTTCACGATTATCGCAGAATGATTTTTTGAAAACTTGTTGCTCACTAAGCACACACCCTGCTTTGGTGAAAATTTTTTTAATCTCATTTAAATTTCCAAGGACAGAGGCTATGTTCTGCGCCTCTACCTATTGGGTTTATGCACGGCAAATAATTTAAACTTATTTATGGGCTACCCAAAAAAAACATCATCCTAAAATTATAGACATCTATACCCTACACAGTAAAAGTAATGATAATACTTGCCATGAATGCCACCTTGATTAATTGGTTTTCCTGTCGTAACACCATGTGCATTCATGTCTTGGTATCCTAATGTTTTTGAATATGTATCAAAAATCCATGCCATTTCACGTTCCCCAGTCCCTATTATACAATTCAGATAAAGATAATTTAAAATTAAGTTTTAGAAAAGCTTATCAGTGACATCGTCTCAGAGTAAGATATCATCGAAGTCAAATTTAAGCAACATTCAGTAAATTTTGCCTTGCATTCGGAGTGAGAAAAGACCAAGATAATGGACAACTTAGATAGCAGGCAGTTAGTCTCCAAACTATTCACCAGCAAGTAATTAAACGTAAAAAAAGTCTCAATAGAAACACTGAATCGTAAAAAATTACGTTTAATTCTGAGCAGACTAAAGAATTATGTTATATGTGAAACTCAATCTAAATAAAGCTGGTGGTAGCAGAATTATTCCTGGGTAAACAGCAATAACGGAGATGGCTGAGATACGACATAATACATCATCATCATCATCAGCCTGTATCGGTTCATTTCTGGCTTTAGCCATCCCTCGTTCGTTTCTAGTTTTGTTGGTTCTGTGTCTTCCGTAGCCATGATAGTTCCGCGGTTCGATTGCTGCAGTACGCTTTTTTCCATCATCATAGCACCTTACAACGTGTGCTGCGAATCCCCATTTCAGTCATCTTTGTTATACTTCTTCTTTTTTCTTATATGGTGTAGTGTAGTGGGTATACTGCCTGTTTTATCCCCATTAGGTCTCTTCCGATGTGGACGTCCAGCATTCCTTCCACCTTTTTGGAGGTCTGCTCCTAGTTCTTCTACCGCAGGGTTTATTGAGTTTGGCCCTTTTACCAGTCTGTTGTCGTCCATCCGATCTACGTGTTTACTCCATTGTTTTCTTCTAGTTCTGGTCCATTTGGATATATCTTGGATCTTACTTAGTTCTCGTAGATCTTTGTTGCGGATTCTGTCTTGGATAATTTTTTCATGTATGTCCCTAACCACCTTCATTTCTGTTGTCCTCATTATTTGTGCTGTTTTACATGTGTCAGCTCTTATTTCTACAGCATATGTGAGGATCGGTCTCACTCTTGTCTTGTATATTCTTATTTTACTTTCCACTGTAAGTTATTTATTTTTCCATACTATATCCGTCACACAACCTGCTATTAGTGATGCCTTCATAGACTGTTGTTTTACTTCCTTGTTTAAGTCTCCGTAGCTTTTTATCATTGTTCCTAGGTATTTAAAATTACTAACCTGTTCAATAATACTTCCTTCGATTTCCAGCTTGCCTCTTAATAATTCTTTTGAAGCTACCATACATCTTGTCTTGGTTTTATTGATAATCATGTTTAGTTTTCTCGCTTCCAAATTGAAGGCATGAAAGATCTTCTGAAGGTTGTCCTCAGAATTGGAAATGAGGACTGCATCATCGGCGTAGCAGATTGTGTGGAAAAGTGTGTTGCCCATTTTGTATCCTCTAGTTTTTGAAGATTCTCCACTATTCTGTCCATGACGAGGTTGAAGATAAAGGGACTAAGTAAATCGTATTGTTTTATTCTGACGTTTATTTTTACTTTCTTGCTCGGTAGATGTCCCGCTTTTATATTTCTTTTACATTCTGCGCCAATAGCTTTTGGTTTGTCTGTTTTTCCTGTAATCATTTTATAATATCTGTTAATTGCATTCTATCGAAGGCTTGAGTCATGTCGACGAAATACATATACGCAGTTTTGTTAAATTCTTTAGCTTTTTCCATTATCTGTCTTACTATATGGCATCTATGGTCGATCGATTTTTGCAGAATCCCTGTTGTTCCTCTCTTAGTCGAATATCCTTGCTTATTTCTTCCAGTATGATTTTTATTAATACTTTTATGTTAGTATTTAGAAACATTATTCCGCGGTAGTTTTCGGGTGACGTTTCTTGTCCTTTTTTGAATATTGGGATTGTTATGTTAGTTTTCCAATTTGTAGGTATTTGTTCGTGTTTTACTATCTTTGTAAAGAGTTGTGTTAGTTGTTGATATAGGTTTTCTCCTTCATATTTTAACATCTCATTGTAACGTTGTCTGGTCCTGAGGCTTTTCTATTTTTAAGACTTCTTATTATTCTTTCTGTCTGTTCTAAAGTTACTTCTAGATTTATTTCTTCCACTTTAAGTATGGTTTCATTATTTTCTTCTTCTTTATATAATTTCTCAAAGTATGTTTGCCATTCTTGAACTGTAATTTTATTAGTTTGTACCGTGTCTTTTATATTAGGTTTGTTCCGTCTTAACATTTCCCAGACTTTCCTTTGAGCGCCATACAAATCATATTCCATCATATTCTTCTTTAATGTGTTTTCTTCTTCTAGTCATTTCTTTCGACGATATTGCGTTCGTCTTGAGTTTTGTTGTGTATGTAATGTATATATGCCTTTTTTTTCTTCTTTGCCAGCTCCTTTATTTTTGGCGCGAACTAAGGTGTTGTATTTGTTTCGTCGATGTTTACTCGTCTCTAGCATTTCCATTTCCAGGTTTGTCAGCCATAAGTCATTGATGGAGTATACACTGATTGAACAGATGGGAACGGAAAGGCATTGGAATATGTTTATTTGTCATTCTGTTCTTCAGCTTTCCGAATGCTGACCATGCTAAGCTCCCCCTTGTGTTTGATTCTCCTTCCCCAGGGATATTGTATATTCTAAGTAAATATATTTTGGTACGTTTCTTAGTATTTTATGTGGGTCTTCCCTACACATTGCTTTAGTTTTTGCTAAGTTCATTTGAAGTCGGATTTTGCTGACTTCCAATTCCAAAAATACTTGTAGAAGTTCTTCCTTATTTTCAGTTATTAGCACGATATCGTCTGCGTATCTTAGATGGCTGAGTCTATTTACATTTATTGATATTGATTGATTGATTATCCTGAAAGTGCAACTCCTTAAACACGTCTTCCAGTGTCAATGTAAACAGTTTTGGCGATAGAGTATGACCTTGTCCTATACTTCTTTCTATCTTTATCGGATTTGTAATTTCATTGAATTGGCGTTTTGTTATATGTAGATTGAAATTTGTGTGTAGCCGCTATCTATTTTTGCATTCTGAAGAGATTTCATTGTTGCCCCTTGCTCTACGGTGTCAAACGTGTTTTGAAAATCAACAAATGTCATGCAGAGATCCAAGTTATGTGCGATTGCTTTATCTGTTAAAATTATCATTGTTCAAAGATGATCGTATGTAGCGAACTATTTTCTAAAGCCGGCTTATTCCTTTGGCTGGTACTGATCTAGTTTATTCGTAAGTCTATTTGTGAAGATCTTTATAAATAATTTGTATATCTGTGATGGAAGTGTGATAGGCAGGTAATTTTCTAAGTTGGTTTTGTCCCTTTTCTAATTATAAGAGTATCACTACGGCGTTATTTCAGTTATTACGGATTCGCTTTGATATATGCATTCACTGAATAACTCGCATAGCTTTGTCAGCAGTATACTTCCGTCATTTTTAAGCATCTCTGTCAAGGCTGCGTCCTTTCCCAATTCTTCATTATTTTTGATCCTCCGAGTCTACATTTATGAAGTATTTTTTGTCACCTTGGTTATCATCTTGCTGACCTTCTGAACTGTATAAATTTCCCGAGAATTTTTCTGCTATATATAACATCTCGTTTCTATTTCGTATTTCAGAGCTATTAACTGTTTACGTCATACGTCAAACCCAAAAGCTCAGGCAACAATATTCTCACAGAAGAGCAGAAGGGGTACAGAAAAAAATAGCCGAGGATGCAAGGAACAGCTGCCCATAGACAGCGTGATCATAGGATAAACCAGAAAAGAACAGAGAATCCTTCACACCAGTTACATAGACTATAAAAAGCCTTCGACTCCAAACCCCACAGCCGGATAATCAGAGCCCTAGAAATCTACAAACTCAACCAAAACCTCAGGCAATTTCGCGTGCAAGTTATGAAAACATCGAAAACTAAAATCCACCTAAAAAACACAAACCGAATGCATCAGATGGGGTATATCAGGGAGACTCGCTCAGCGCTCTATGTTTTTGCCTCTGCCTCAACCCACTCTCAAATACATTAAACAGTCATTCTTTTTCAGGATATAATATATACAGTCTGTCAAGTAAGAACGTGTCCCCGATAATTCATTTTTGGTGGATGCCATTCTAGCGATTCAAAAGTATCAGTCGATTCCGACCTTTTATGTAAAATCCAAAATGGGTCACTTGTATGCGAGTCGGTTCGAGGCAGTTTTTCTTTGTTCCCATCCAAAAGGGGCTAAAATGACATATTTCGCGGTCACTGTATATATTAAGAAGTCGGTATCGTTTGTGGAGACGTGGATAAATCGTTTTAACGAGATGAAAACTTACAAAGTCACTCCGAAAGTCGAAAAACGAATCGTGTCTTTGTTTTCACGCTACCTGAAATTCACGGGGCCCGAAATTAATGCTTCGTCAAGGAGCGACAAAATTAAGAAAATCGGGTTTGAATGTGTCTCATGAGACCTTTTGACAACATCTTCATGTTCATGATGTCAAACTATGAAGCACCTTGAAGAAACCATTGCTGGGTGAAAAACACGTAGCGAAGTGGCTCGCTTGTGCCCACGATAAGATATTAGAGTGGCCCTCACAATCGCCGGATGCTAACCCTATTGAAAACGTTTCATCTCTTGTAAAGAGAAAGCTCAGAGGAAAGATTCTGAGGACTTTGACTCAGTTATCTCGGAAGATTTGAAAAATTTGCAGAGTATGCAGAAAATCTCTTCGACAGCATGCCTCGAAGATGCCAGGCGATTATTGATGCAGGAAGGGATTGGACGACTTTACTAAGGTAACTGCGCTGTTGTTAGCACATTAAAGAATAAATTGATGGCAAAGAATGTTCTCGAAACACATTTTTTCAAGAATACGAGCGGGCACGTTCTTACTTGACAGACTGTAGTCCGTTTCGAGTTCCAGTGCAAGAAGGTGTTTTTACTTTTACAGGTGTTTCCCCTCCTTTCCTCCAGCCCTGCCCATAGTGGTCGGTTTCTCACTGAAAGAAACACTCGCTGTATCCACATGCCCCTCTCACCTCGCCATTTGTTTTGGGAATTTTAAGGTGCACAGTTTAAAATTATTTTTGAGTTTTGAGTTTACAGGGTACTTTAAAAAAGTATGGCCGATATAACATATGTTTTTTTAAATGGAACACATCCTATTTTCCAATTTATTTTTAAATTCTGCGTAAAATTTTATAACTTTTTTGCTAATAATGTTATATACCTAAACCTAGTAGTTTTTCTAACATTTCAATTTTTTTTTTTAAAATACTAGTTTTCAGTTTTTTAAAAAAATTGCCAGTAGCGTCATTGTTTCTGAAGGAGGAATACTCATAATTGGTACGAGCATTCTATAGAGAGGAAAAAAAGATATATGTTAAGAAATTTGAGTTAGACGCTACAGGGTGTTCAAAATAAATTTATGCATTTAGACTATTTTAAATTGAAAAATCTCAAATTTCTTAAAAGGCACACCCTGTATATTATTATTTTTTCTGATACATTTTACAAAACCCTCTAACTTTTATTAAGTAAGTCATATACCTATTTCTAATAGTTATCGATTTATTTTGAATTTTTCAATTTTTACCCTTGTTTTTAATACACTTACGCTATTGTGAAAACATAAACAAATAGTTAATAACAATTTTAATATAGTTTAACTTATCTATTGATTAGTTATTATGACTTAATAAATGTTCAAAAATATGCCCGTCTACTTGAATACACATGTTTAGTCATTTTACTATTTTTCCTTTACTTTTCTAAAGGGTGTTATTGTCCTGCACGCATCCCGTATCCTATTTTCCATATCTACTGGTGTTGTAGGGGGATTCACATAAACACGATCTTTAATGTAGTCCCACCAAAAGAAGTCTAAAGGTGATAAGTCACATTATAGAGAGGGCCACTGAATGAATCCATTCCTATCGATCCATTTTTGTGGGTAACGATCGTTTAATAATTTCCGAACTTCCCGGTGGTAATGAGTAGGAGCTCCGTCTTGTTGAATGTGGAATGGTTTTGGTTTTGAACTTTCCGTACCCAAAATGGATTAACTGTTCAATAATAATGCATGTTATGGTTGTTAACTGCTCCATTACTGCGAAAAGTAGCTTAATTAGAAAACATTATTTTAGATAAAAAGTTTGGATCGGCCTCCATTGCTCCATTTATGTTGGTACAAAACTTTACTCGTCGTTTAAAATCACGGTCTTGAAGTTCTTGGTGTAATTCCATATGAAAGGGATGATACTTGTATTTTCTCGTGGTACGATTAGCCGTAGAGTGGGATGTGTCAGATAAGTCAGTAGTTGACGGCTGCTGACCTAGGGATTATCTTCAACATGAAGTAAAATCTCCATTTCTTTTTCCTCATTGGTAGCATTCTGGTTTACTACTTTCCATTTCGTATACTTAACGCTACCAGTTCCTTCAAATCACTGAAAAGATTTTCTAAATGGTATACTTCGCCTTAGTGCCAAAAGACAATTTTTTTTCCGCCTCTCCCAGTATTACTACAACAAATTAAACTATTTTTACTTGCTTAATAGACATGTCAAAATTTGACAATGCCTAGATTTTTGTTTTGTCTTGGCAACTAGGATGTTATACCGTAAGTGTATTAAAAACAAGGGTAAAAATTGAAAAAATAAAAATAAATTGACAACTATTAGAAATAGGTATATGACATACTTAATAAAAGTTGGAGGGTTTTGTAAAATCTATTCGAAAAAATAATAACATACAGGGTGTGCCTTTTAAAAAATTTGAGATTTTTCAGTTTAAAATATACGAAATGCATAAATTTATTTTGATCACCCTGTAGCATCTAACTCAAATTTTTTTAAATATATCTTTTTTATGAGTATTCCGTCTTCAGAAACAATGGCGCTACTGGCAATTTTTTATAAAAATGAAAACTAGTATTTTTTAAAAAAAATTGAAATATTAGAAAAACTACTAGGTTTAGGTATATAACATTATTAATAAAAAAGTTGATGTTCTATTTAAAAAAAACATATGTTATATCGGCCACACTTTTTTAAAGTACCCTGTATACTCAAAAATAATTTTAAACTGTGCACCTTAACATTCCCTAAAACTATTGTATTTAACATTTTTTCCTCATTGTCGAAACAAATGAGATAATGAACTTTCCTCTATCGTTGACTCACCCTGTATATAGTATATTACATCAAAAAAATAAAAGAGTTATTGCAAAACTTGTAGGATACTATATTTATTTACTCACCCATATCTGGTGCTGGTACATCAATACATGGGCCCAAGAAGCCTTTTTTAATAAGTTCTAAAGTGAACCTTCTCGTAATTTTTTCGATTTCTAATGACGAATATTTTTTGGGGTCGATTTTGATGCCCGCTTTAGCACCTCCGTATGGTACATCAACTGCTGCGCATTTATATGTCATCAGGGCAGAAAGAGCCCTTACTTCATCTGCGTTTACTCCTTCAGAATAGCGCAGGCCTCCTAAAATATATTAAAGTATATCGACGGAAGAGCTTTGGATTCTGTTATGTGGATGTTCAACTACAATTGATTGTATAGTGTTATTTCTGGTTTAATATCTCTTCTGTTAAGTGGATGTTGATCTTCCAGTTCTTCTCACATACACCGTACCACAAGATTGCATAAAGAATTTTAATTTGTCAAGAAATTGTATTCTTCGGTCTAAAGTATTTCCAATTTTCGTAGATGTGATGGAAATTAAGTCAATATTAGATATTTCAAGTAATTTAGCAATTTTGTTTGTAATACTTGGTATGTACAATAAATTCGTATTATCTATCTGGATATTTAATATTATCTTGCCTAGGAGTTAGCTTTTTAATGCTATTAAAACATATCTAATAACGTCAGTAGATTATGCAGTGCATGATTGATTGATCAAAAATGTAAAGAAACGATATCAGCGAAATGATACAGTTTAGCTGGCCTAATCCATGAAATATATCAGCATATATTAGATGCAACATTCCTAAATATAATAATAATATATAATAAAAATTGTAGCAGGAAATCTACGAAAACATGAAAAATATTTCATCAAAACCTACGGATTAAGAAATAACAATATAAGTAAAAAAAATAGAAATAGGTTTACCGGAAAATATTTCGATTGAAACTAGCAATAAAGAAAAGTCAAATGAAGACCCTGAATAAAATAAACAATTTGAAGAACAATAGCTCAGTGCTCAGAAACGCGGAAATTTGTCCAAAACGTAAAATTACTACAGAAAAGGTGTGGGGAAATATAAACGAAACCCATGAAAAGTAGATTTAAACGTTTTAACCAATGAGAATAAAATACTAACATGAGGTGAAAAATCCCTAGACTTTTCGAGGGATGGCAGGACAAACATAAAATATATAATTTTCAGTTACTGTTAAATCTCAGAAGATTTATGTAAATTTTTTATAACATTTTATCAATTAGTTTCCGTATTACAGCTGACTGAGTGACACTATCTTAAATTTTTGTAAAACGATGGAACAAAAAGAATTTCATGTGTAGGCCTAATGACCACAGGTCCCCATTAAGATTCGAAAGATACTTTTTATTATTTTTATTTTTACTTACAATTTACAACGTAACGGTTCTATTTTAATTATGTGGCGTCCGTGAGAAAATTGCAATAGTGGCTATCGCAACAGAAAACATTTATCACTTGACGCTAAACAAATAGTGAAAAATGTTTACGACAGTTTGATAAAAAGATATTTGAATAAACAAAGTGCTTTGCAAGAAACCAGTGAACTAAAAAAACTCCAATTTCTACGATTAAGGGTATTGTAGGAAAAACATCACTCAGTAACAGGAAAGATTTTCAAATGCATCATGTAGACGATTGTGAAAAAGACGTCATCAGGAGAAAAATATATTCTATGTATGAAGAGCAGTTGGTGCCGACACTAGACAAAATAAAATTAAGACAGGAGCAGGACGGGATCGATATACATTGTGGCCGATCACCCCTTAACAGAATTCTCTTAAGAATGTGATTTATGTTCCGAAAAATCAACAAAAGGCAAGTAGTGATGGAGGGACAAAAACTACGAATCTTGCGACATACTTATTTACAAAAAATTAAAAAGTATCGATCGGAGAATTGGCCAATAATTTACCTTGACGAAACATGGTTCGATACTCATGACACTGCAACAAGGGTGGGTTGACAGCAGTACAAAATGTCAGACTAATGCACCTGCAAATAAAGGTAAACGAATAACCAATTTGCATGCTGGATCTGAAAAGGGCTGAGTTTCAAATTGTCTACTATTATCTGCAAAATACAGAAAAGATTCTAGTTTGGACTATCACAAAGACACAGCCGCAGAACTTTTTGAAAATTGGTTCCAAATGTTCCCGAACAGAGTATTATAGTTATGGACAATGCAAGTTACCATAGTCGCCTACTAAATAAGGTTCCTAATGCAGCCAACACCAAGTCGGAAATACAGGAATATTTTTTATTTTAGTTATAAAAAAGTGATCTTTTGGAAGTTTTGAAAGACTCTAAATTGAAAAAGAAATATGTTTTTAATAGTATGGCTGAGAAAATGTGATACACTGTTTTGCGGCTTCTTCCATATTATTGTGTGTTTAATACAATTGAACATATTTGGCATCAAGTTAAATCAAAAATGAGGGCACAAAATGTTTCTCCTACTTTAAGCGTGTCAGTGATTGAATTAGTAAAAAAGTTATATATGATATACCTTCTGAAAGCTGGAAGAATTCCATTCAACACGTTGTTAAATTTGGAGATTCATATATTTATGTAAATAATATAAAACCACTGATAATTACCTCAGCTGATGACAGTGACAGTGAAACCGAATTAGGCTTAAGCTAAAATATATTTTTATTTATAAAATATGTTCCCTCTTGTAAACCCGATTCATTCAAATTGTATATTTGTACTTCTAATCCATTTGTTTTTACATGCATCTATAAATCAACATCTTCAAAAACACTTATAATTTTATTTAATTGCATTAATGAATAAAATTCTTAAGTCCATCTCTGCAACCTATCATAAACAAAAGGTCAGACTTTTTATATTGCCTACTTAAAACGGCAAAAATTAGGATCTTATATTTTGGTACAGGCCATACCCCCAAAATTTTTTTTGCAATACTTCAATTATTTTGCGAATAATCGCTGGTTGAATATTTATGTATAGAATATTTATGTACAGAATATGTTCATTTATTCATATTTTGGAAGATTGAAGATAATTGAGTTAATTTTTTTTTTAAATGAACCTAAATACTTTACAGTTGAATGCGGTTGTTGTAAAAATTTAATTTGTTAAAGTTAAAAACAATTTTTTGAACAATTGCGAGTTAAACCATGTTCTCGGTTTCACTCAAAAATGAGATTGCACTCCTGTAATGCGTAAAACGTCACTGAGTAATTAAAAAAAAAAGTTAGTAACCTCTTATATTAAAGAAGTTATTAATTTTTTTTTGATGACGTGCGGCTTCCAACGCGCTCGTGGACTCTAACCTGCGAGCTGCTAACCCTGATGCTTTCGAAAAACTCATTAATTTTTAACGAAGGAATGGTAATAGTAATATATTATTTTGCATTTATTATTTAATGAACAATTAAGTAAAAATTATACAATACATATTAAACGATTCGTGAGCCTGACATTCTTCACTCATACAAAAATCGAAGGTTACATTTTTAAAATAAATGACTGCCCATTTAAATAAGCGCTTAGGAGATATTATTTGCAATAAAATTATAAAATAATATATATTTAGTGACAATTAACAAAGTAATTAAGTAAATTTATTGTTAAAATGTACTGTCAAAAAGTAACGGACCAATCAATCAACTCTTTAGATATTATTTGATTTTCACTATTTTTTTTGAAGTATCGTAAAACCCTTTTTCATTGGAAGTGGCGAGAAAATGCCACTCTGCACTAATACCACATTCAGATTAACGCGAGAGTAGAGAAGAAGAATTGAACGTGGTTTTATATTGCAACCCAACTCCGTCACAAAAATAATAAATTTTTCGAATGGCAGAGTCGCCGAATATAGCCTTCACATGTTGGATCAATTTCTTATTATACAAATCAACTGAAACCCCTGAATGCTTCACGTTCTCTGATCAGTCACGTCAAAAAACACAAAAAAAAACCACCATATTATTCTGAATAACCGTAAAGTGAAAGTGAGAGAGATAGCTGACATCGTGAAGATATCAACAGAACGTGTGAGGCTTATTTTGTATGAATATGCTCATAGGAAAAAGCTATGTGCTCGATGGGTCACGTACTCTTACGATTGATCAAAAACAGCAACGAGTCGAAGATTTAGAACCCAAAGGGTTTTTATATCGATTCGTTACAAAGGACGAAACATGGATCAACAACTACACGTCTGATTTCAACAGGCACTCCGCGGAGTGGCTGGACTGCATGAAGGCCGACCGAAGCGTTCAAAAACACAAACATCAGCTGGTAAGGTTTTGGTAGGTATTTTTTGCGATGCGCGTGGAAAGGGAGAAGAATATCCGGAGACTATAACGTTGGTTTATTAGACGTCGGAACGGTGA
The DNA here is from genome assembly GCA_019049505.1 of Pachyrhynchus sulphureomaculatus. NCBI lineage: Eukaryota > Metazoa > Arthropoda > Insecta > Coleoptera > Curculionidae > Pachyrhynchus > Pachyrhynchus sulphureomaculatus. The sequence goes on along the minus strand of CM032454.1, from coordinate 156,367,516 downwards.
AGTTAGGAAAAAAAGGTCGTTTTTAGCGAAGAAAAGAGTATTATTACACCAAGATAATACACCCCCTCACAATTCCATAAAATGGACCAATTGGGTTATGAATTGCTTTCTCATCCACCGTAATCATCAGATTTGGCTCCCAACGATTGTCATCTCTTAATAATTCCAAATTTGAAAAGGTGGCTCTAGGAAAAGCCATTTGGCTGAAATGGGAAACTGAGACTTTTTTTAGAGAGCTCGACAAATCATACTATATGAAAGGTATCCAAATTTTGGAAGATTGTTGGAATAAGTGTCACTCTTGAAAGAAACTATGTTGAAGAATAAAATCGACTTTTGGAAAAAGCATTGTTTTTTCTTCAAAAGTTTTCACTCCATTAGGGTTGTAGTACAGCTTAAAAATAGACAAGCTGTAGTTCCAGAACGAATTTTTGCAGAACTAATCTAATATAGTTCATGAAAACTATTTTAAATGATGTATATAGAAATATCAAAATAGTGGACGAGTGAAAAGTTCGGTACATAAAAGAGTCGTGGAAAGTACTACCGCAAATCAATAGTCTAATAAATCCGTATGATGAGTTAACATTATCATGTTTAGTATGAAAGTACTTTCAGCTTTTTCAGTAGCAAAATAAAAGTACCTAAAATTCAACGGAACACTTTTAAATGTCAGGAAATGTCACCACACTTATTGCCTTGATCTACTGCGAATGAAGTTTTACTGCAGGATGTTTACAGCCAATATTAATTTGTAAAATAGAATTTTACCTTTTGTGGGCAACCTATGAGTACTGTGCTGTGCTCTATATCCTCGAATAATTTCATATTCTCCGTTGTCACGCTTAATGGGAAATGACAGTTCTACCATAGCATCGGCTACTTCTATCTGCTTAAATATGGCTAAAACTTTTCCTAATCTTTTTTCCCGTGATTCTTTGTTTCCTCGAACTTTTCCCATCTCTTCAACAAGTTGATCTTCGAGTTTAATACATGCTTGGTGAAAGAAATATTCTACCATCTGGAGCAAAATAAAAATAGTTGTTCTACCCTGAGTACAAAATAAAAATATTTATCATTATTTCTATTAAAACATTCCATGTCTGTTACAGCTTAACAGAAAGTAATAGACAGCTTGACACTGACCGGGTTTCAATTATTTCTACCGTATTCGTAGAGGCTAGATTTAATGTCACATCAGGGAATAGCGAGTAGTAATCTTTCTCAGTTTCATCGTAGATTTTTATAACCATATAAATAAACTTTTAAGAACTTCGGATAATATCAACTGTATAAACTGTTATATTTAAGTAACATCACACCCACAAACATTAGTGGTTTAAAGCGAGACTAAACTTCTTTATTTGATTTGAATTTTACCGAAGAGTTCTGTTCAATGTTACGTACTTACGTACGTACACTTATAATATTAATTTGTTTTCTGTCCGTTTGTCTGTTTGTCTGTCCGTCTGTCACACCCGATTTCCTCCGAAAGTATTTGACATAAAAAGTTGAAATTTGGCGCTAAAATAGGAATTGATGGTCTCATCAGAGCCGTGTAGTTTTGAAAGTTAAATTATGAATCAAGGGGCTAGTTTTAGGGAGTGAAATCGGAAGCGAAAAAATTTACCATGTTACCAAGTGAGGTGTCAAATGAAAGCATGTAAAAATATGAGTTCAAAAATATATATAACAAGCCGGGCCCGCGGCTCCGCTCGCGTGGACTTGATTCACTACTATCGTCACTGCTTATTCCTTATGTTACCCAACGTAATAAAATATCTGCCATTATTTCTCCTTATCTCCTAATATTTCTCCTTATTTCCCATTATCTCTAAATAATTTCCATTATCCAGGCTTATCTCTGCTCATCTTCCATTATTTCTCCTTATCTCCCATTATTTCTCCTTATCTCTCATTATCTCACTTTATTTCTCATTATCTAGGCTTATCTCGACTTATCTTCCATTATTTCTCCTTATCTCCCATTATTTCTCCTTATCTCCCATTATCTCACCATAACTCCCATTATCTAGACTTATCTCTGCTTATCTCCCATTATCTCACCTTATCTCCCATTATCGAGGCTTATCTCCCATTATCGAGGCTTATCTCGACTTATCTCCCATTATTTCTCCTTATCTCCCATTATCTCACCTTATCTCCCATTATCTAGGCTTATATCGAATTATATAGAACATATGTATAAATTTATAAAAACACGTAAATCGGATAAGTGGTTCTCGAGTGATAAGCGCACTAACGGACAGACAGACAGAGAGACGTTGCATTTTATATATATGGTATTCTTTGTTACATGATATTGTTCCATATTTAATGCTTTAGGGAGCGTATTGCAAGAGAACGCGCTAGCGGCAAATTTTTCTCCGACTTAATTCACTATTATCGTCACTGCTTATTCCTTATGTCACCTAATAAAATATATCCTATAACCTGGCCAGAGAACATATGTATGGTTAAAAAAAAAGCACGTAAATCGGATAAGTAGTTCTCCAGTGATAAGCACACTAACGGACGGACAGACAGACAGACGGACAGAGAGACATTGCATTTTATATATATTATAGATATTCTCTGCTACATAATATTGTTCCATATTTAATGGTTTGGACTGTGTATTGCAAGAGAATGCGCTAGCGGCAAACTTTGTCCGACTTCATTTACTATTATTGTCACTGCTCATTCCTTATGCTACCTATCGTAATAAAATATAGCCTATAACCTGGCCGGAGAACATATGTATGTTTTAAAAAAAAAAGTACGAAAATCGGATAAGTGGTTCTCCAGTGATAAGCGCACCAACGGACAGACAGACAGACAGACAGAATACGTTGCATTTTATATATATTATAGATGTAATAAAATATATACCTATAACCTGGTCAGAGGACATATGTATGAATTTAAAAAATCACGTAAATCGGATAAGTGGTTCTCAAGGGATAAGCGCATTAACGGACAGACAGACAGACAGAAAAATATTGCATTTTATATATATTATAGATATAGATTATTATTATTATTATATAACCTGGCCAAAGAATATATGCATGAATAATTTAAAAAAAGACAGGTAAATCGGATAAGTGGTTCCAGCGTGATAAACGCACTAATGGACAGACAGACAGACAGAGAGACATTGCATTTTATATATATTATAGATTATACATTACAGATATTTTTTGCTACATAATATTGTTCCATATTTATTGGTTTAGGCTGTGTATTGCAAAGGCACGCGCTAGCGGCAAACTTATTTCCGACATCATTCACTATTTTACGTCACTGCTCATTCCTTATGCTACCTATCGTAATAAAATATAGCTTATAACCTGGCCAGAGAACATATGTATGTTTTAAAAAAAAAAAGTATGTAAATCGGATAAGTGGTTTTTCAGTGATAGGCGCACTAACGGACAGACAGACAGACAGACAGAGAGACGTTGCATTTTATATATATTATAGATGTAATATTTGCGCACACTTTTCTTTGTATCATCCCCTTATCTCGAAAAGTACTGATTAAAAAATTTTGAAAAAGCTCTGGAATATTCTCCACAGGGTGTAGATTGAACGAAAGTTATCACGAGTGCATTACCTTTCATAATTTTTCTGGTATATAAAAAAACAAAAAATTTAAAGGTCATCAGTTTTCTGCGAAGATCGAAAAAAAACTTTGTTGAACTCATTTTGGATGTGTTTTGTGAAGTCGTTAGTTATTTTATACATAGTAACAAAATTTTTTATTTTAAAAGTAATCAACGTACGGAAAACTAATTGCGCAAGTCCGACTTGCATTTAGCCGATTTTCTTTAATGAGATATCATACATTAGTATTTGTTTTAAAGATGGCATCTGACCTCAGTTTTATAAATGAGCCAAGATCCACCAGACGGCTATATGAAAATCTTTTATTTCAACCTGTTTTTGTACCTGTTTCAGTAATATACACATAGAGCTATTTTGCTTATGATCTTTAAATTTCTTTAATAGAACGTCTATTTCCTGTTATCATAACTGATTGCTCTTTCTAAGAAGGTACCACAAGTCAATACAATACGTTGTAGTTTTGATATAGAGCTTCGTTTTGACCTACTGGGTTTACATTTTTTCCTTTTTGTAAATAGTTGACACGACCAAATTCAAATTATTTGTAACCAAACTAACACTGTTATAAGAATTGCAATAATCTTGTAGGGCACGGTGGTCTATTCGTAAACTAACAAAGTGTTTCTTATTGAAATTATAACTGCAAGTTATGCCGTAACTTCGTAGCTGAAAACGTTTTAATTTAATTTTGAAAACAAATGTGTTATAATCCAAAATAACAAATAAATTAGTTAGATATTACTATGACTCATTTTTTTAGAAGTTAGGAAAAAAATGGTAAATATGGAATTTGTATCTAATCGTTTTTTTTATGAGTTTTTACGGACTTAAAACGGAAGCAACGGCGAATCGGATTTTTCATTTGACACAAACCTTATATCTTCCTGTATATTATTTCCCAGTTTTAAGAATTTTGGTAGTTTTAAGTTAAAATTAAGTGTCAGTGTAGGACAGGACAACGGGAATATACATGACTTTATTCAAGAAAAAAAATCTCTAGCTTAAATTCATTTCCGGGAGTAACACACAATCACATCTTAACTGAAACAACCTTAAAACAAAAATAACCTGCCAAGTGCAAGTCGGACTTGCGCAATTAGTATTCCGTACGTTGGCTGCTTTTAAAATAAAAATTATTGGAGATATAAAATTATCAATAACTTCACAAATACACTTTAAATGAGTTTGCAACAAAGTTTATTTCCGATCCTTGTTGAAAACTGATGACCTTGAACTTTTTTTTTTATGTATCAGATACATTATTAAAGGTATTGTACTCGTGATAATTTTGGTTCAATTTACATCCTGTGGAAAATATTCCAGAATTTTTAAAAATTTTTTGATCAGTACTTTTCGAGATAAGGGGGGACAGAGATTTTTGGCATTTAAAAAAAAATAATAGAAAGAAAAGTGTGCACAAGTATTACATTATATATATTTTTGAACTCTGTTTTCACAAACTTTCATTTGACATCCCACTCGACGACCTGTTAAAAAAAAAAATTCACTTTCGAATTGACCCCCAAAACTAACCATTTGAGTAAAAATTTAACTTTTAAAGCAATACGGCTCTGATGTGGCCATCAATTCCTATATTAGTGCGAAATTTCAACTTGCTATGTCAAACAGTTTCGGAGAAAATCGGATGTGACAGACGGACAGACAGAGGGACAGACACCGAAGTGAAATTAGAAGTGTCCTGTACAGAACACTGAAAAATAATAGTACACAGAAGTGAACAGTACCAAAAACTCAAAAAGTTTGTGTTTGTTTATTCCATTTCTAATAGAGAATTAAGCTTATAAGGTTATGTTAAAATTTCAACATATTCCACACTCTATTTAATGCATTTCCTGTAAGTTCGCGTTTATTTTTTTATGGTTCCTTAGCCTCGTTCATTTAAAACTGTGGATTTCTGTCTAGTTTACTCCCTTACCCCCTGTCAAGTTCCTCTTATTTGTTTTTAATACTGATCCTCGTCGGTTAAATTTCAAATATTAATTTAAACATGCTTTCTCATAGTTCCAATTAATTAGTTAAACATAACAGAAAAATAGTATCGAAAGCAGTTGGTATATGGAGACTTCTTGGACTGACTGTATATATACATATGTATATATATATATATATATATATATATATATATATATATATATATATATATATATATATATATATATATATATATATATATATATATATATATATATATATATATATATATATATATATATATATAATCAATAGTAGCATTACTATTTATGCAAAAGAAAGAAATATTATACAGGGTGTTCGAATTAAAAATTTGCTTCATATATCAAAAGCGCTATGCGCTATGTTTTAATTCCACTCAAAAAAATCTTTAAAAACGTTTCAATTTCTGTATCCAGGGCCTTTGAACTACTTGTATCTTGTTTTAATGAATTCATAGCTATTTTATAAAAACATATTTAGTTGGTATGTCGAATAAAAAAGATCCAGTCCTGTCAGGTAAGGTAAGTACTTGTAATTTGGATTGTCACGGAAAACTGGAGGTAACCAGTATTTCTATCATGACGTATATTTAACAAAAATGTAAGAAGTTATTATCAATAAACTTAATATTGGATTAAAATTTGAAATAAATTGCCGGTTTCAGAAACTAATCATCTTTGTAATTAACATTTTCTTTCTTATAAATATTATTTAAATTCAATTCGAAAAAATGATCTCCACCGAAGAAACCAAAAAAGGCTGTCGTTCATATTAAAAATGCCATTATCCATTTTAATTAATAATAGTTCTTTCTTAAATATTACCTCTGAAAATTTTGGGTGTGCTTGTTCTGGCATATCCTTTAGACGCTCCGGGATTTGGTGCTTCAGCCGACATGATAATAAAATTTGGGCCCGATTTCCATAAAAATATTGAGTTAAATGTCCTTTTAAGTCAAGACTTTTTGCTAAACTAAACATGATTTGAGAAAAAGAAAAACGTTTGCCGAAAATAATGTATAAATTTATAAGGTTAAGTTTCAGCCTGACATAAAAAAACATGTCATTGTAAAGTCAAACCAGGTTGTGTGTTACCTGAAAATTGAAGGGTTACATACACCTGGGCACTGCAAAAAGTATGTACATTTAAAAAAAAAATTCAAAGGTTATTAAGTGAGTAATACAAAAGAATGGCTCTTATATATCTTGACTGTACTTTAAATTATAAGAATTTTTTTTTTTTTTAATATGTTTTAAATGTGAACATTATTTTTTATTGGTGAAAACTACGGCGCCTCCTTGTTAGCAGGATAACTTCACAAAAAATAATCCAATGTAAAAATAAAATTAGAGTAATAAAATATTGCAGTAGTTAAAAATTGTCGATGGTTTTTTTTTAAATAAAAAAATTATGGTGTTTCAAACTTCAGTATGCAATTTTCGACCAAAACATTTAGGTTTCATTATTTATAAAAAAAATTGTATATCAGAAAAATTTAAAAACCTCTCGACAGTTTGGAGATAAACTAATTATTGAGAATAAAAAAAAAGTTAAAAAATATTAATAATTGACTGAGTAGTACAGGTGTATAAGTATGAAATGCGGATTTCAGACAACAGATGGTGCACCAATGCAGTTTGTGCTATAAAGATTTGACACTGCGCCATTTTGTTGTGTCATCAACAAGTAGCAGACGCGCACGAGTGATAAATTGGAAAAGTGTGTGCATAGTGTTGTCGAAATTTATACCGAACAAAGAGCATTCGCGGACAGCATTAATTTTTTGTTTTAATTTGAAGAAAACTGCTGTTGAATCATACCGATTACTTCGAGAAATACGAAGATGTGGAATTGCAAGCATCGTTGGACGAAGATGATTCGCAAACACAAAAACAACTCGCCGAGCAATTGGGCGTTAGTCAACAAGCTGTTTCCAATCGGCTACGAGAGATGGGAAAGATTCAGAAGACCGGTAGATGGGTACCACATGAGTTGAACGACAGGCAAATGGAAAAGCGGACACAGCGGTATGACATTTTGCTCGCTCGTTACAAAAAGAAGTCGTTTTTGCATCGTATAGTTATAGGGAATGAAAAGTGGATTTATTTTGAGAATCCCAAGCGTAAAAAATCATGGGTAGACCTAGGCGCACCATCCACATCGACCGCAAGACCAAATCGCTTTGGCAGAAAGACGATGCTCTGTGTTTGGTGGGACCAGAGGGGCGTGGTCTATTATGAGCTGTTAAAACCTGGTGAAATGGTTAATACTAAACGTTACCAACAACAATTGACCGATTTGAACCGTTCGCTGCTTGAAAAAAGGCCAGAATACTGAAAGAGGCAACACAAAGTCATTTTTCTTTATGACGATGCTCCATCACATACGGCAAAACCAGTTCGCGACACGTTGGAAGCACTCAGCTAGGAAGTTCTACCTCATGCAGCTTACTCACCAGACTTGACTCCTTCCGATTACCACTTGTTTGTATCGATGGGTCACGCACTTGCTGAGCAGCGCTTGGGTTCGTAAGAAGATGTGAAAAAATGGCTCGATGAATGGTTCGCAGCAAAAGGGGAACATTTTTACTGGTGTGGTATTTACAAATTGCCCGAAAGATGGGAAAAATGTATAACAGGCGATGGAGCATACTTTGAATAAAGCACTTTTTATCATTCTTCCGAATTTAACATGTTTTTTTCGAAAAACAATCCGCTTTTCATACTTGTTCACCTGGTATTGCAAACAGTCTATTGAGACAGGTAGCGGTCCCAATCCGACCCCAGGCCACATTTAATGCTATAACTTTGTAATGGGATGGAATTTTCTTAATTTTTTTTTAATAATTTAATATAGAGAATAAAAATCCGGTAAAGAAATCGAATTTTTGAAAATTTGAGGTGTATCTAACTTTTTGAGTAATTCTTAAATACCCGTAAAAAAAACAAATTTTTGGAAAATCCCAGGTGAATATAACTCCTTAAACTCGTTTATATATGTGCAGGGTAGCTAATTTAAGCGATTCACTTCATAAGTTTGTTATTGAGAGGCCTAATCGAACGATATTTTTTAAGCACAAGCTACAAAGGCAAACTTCCACAGTGACTCGAGAACTCGGCTATATTGCAATGTTTAACAAATTTTAAATTTATTCTAGTTTCATAGCACTCATTGGTTTTTCTTCCATATATATTTTTTTTTTTACATTTATTTTTTTTGTTTTTATTATTTTCTTTTTTTTTTTTTAATTTAGCTGAAATAGTTCAGTTTCTTACTACCCTTGATAGAAGGAAGTATTATAATCCTAAAAAAATCACTGTTCGAGTTTTTGTATTGCTTCACGTTTCATAGTACCTGGGTCACAAAAAACATAGTCGCGTTGCTGAGGGACTTAAAGGTTGCAATGGCGGGAGAGTGGGGAATAATCCCACAAACAGTGGTGAAAAAGCTCACCCGCTCCATCAAAAACTGAAAGCTGTAATAAGAGCTTGGGAGTAATACACAATATTGATTTTGGTTTTTATCAATAAATGTAATTGTTAAACTAAATATTTGTTTAACTTTTCCTTTCTCTTGCCCCTATTTTTAATCCTTATGCTCCTTGTTTCTCCTTTCAATCATTTTAATCAGTAAAATGAGATATGCTATGGAATTTGGTATCATTAGAAAGAGAATAGTATGGGCTTTCAAATTATACTAAAATCCGTAAAAATATATGAACACTAAATTCTAGGATAGGTGTGTGTGTGTGTGTGTGTGTGTGTGTGTGTGTGTGTGTGTGTGTATGTGTGTGTGTGTGTGTGTGTGTGTGTGTGTGTGTTTAGAGGAGTTGCTTTGTATATATTGTATTATATGCTCTTTTCAGTGTTCTTGGCGTGGGGAATTGAAAATTGTATTGTTTTTTCTATCCTTTTCATTACTTATGATTCAACATATGAAAGAGAGACGTAAATGGAGGGTGGAGGGGGTTTAGTGAGGTTGAGTGGTATATATTATGTTGTGGCTTGGTAATTTCGCCCGCACATTGAGGCGCTATTTTTGTAGCCCCTCCTTTTTATACTTTTTTTATAATTTCTGAGAATGGATTGAGTGGATATTGAAATTAAAAGAACTAAAGAAATTAAACATACACTAGCTCAGTTTTTCTTGATAGAGTAATATGGGTAAGAGATAATTTTTGTACGTCTTTTGGAAATAGTCCCTATAGTTCTTTAAAATTTTTGGTTGTAGAAATTTTGGGCATCATTCATTTTAAAATAAAAAGGATCTAACTTCAGCTAAAAAAATGAAAAAACACTGACGGGTTATGTAGTTGTTAAGGAAAATTTTGATATGGTACAACCCTTTTGTCCTGAAAAGTAAAATAGGTGGTACAGTGAAACACTAGCCTTAAACAAGAAGAAAAAGTTTATTAATGACTAAATTAAAAGTTCTAACTTTGCGGTTCTGTTATTATCCTGTATTACAAAAAAAACTTAGCCTAATAGGTGGTATTGCTACATAGAGTCCTTAAATCAGGATTTTTTAATTAAAACTTTGCTACACCCGGTGTTGAAAGTTCGTGAGGTTCACTTCAAGAGTTATCAGTTCTATACGATGTGAAACGCACTTATCAGCGGGAAAATAGGTCTACGGACGGATATTCTGATGACTTATGGTTTTCCTACGAGCTTTTAGGCCTGTCCTGGTGGGATGTTCAAAACACAGATGTCTCCCCCTTGGTTACTTCAGTTCCCTGTAGGCTACTAAACTTTTCTTTGGCCCCTAAAGGTCTGGGAATAAACAGGATATTTCAAAGAAAAAGGCCTTGGATTGAGCACTAAAACCGTTTTCACACTACTCCATCACTAATATATCAGAAAAAAAGCCCTTATTTTGTCTGAGAAAAAAGAATCTGGCTGCGGCTATACGATGGAAAGAGCCTCTTGCGGCTACATGATGGGAAGAGCCTACGACGGCTACCTGTTGGAAAAAGCCCACTACGGCTTCATGTTGGAAAAAAGCCCACTACGGCTTCATGTTGGAAAAAAAACCTACTACGGCTACATGTTGGAAAAAGCCATGATCCGTGTCATCCGGAGCCTTAAATATTTTTCTCCCTTCCGTATAAATCACATCTTCAAGATGGCTACTTCCCGAATACAAATGTCTAACCAATCGACGCATTAGAAACGAATTAAATAAATCCGGTAGAAAACCCGCAATGCACACTGAAATATAAACGGCTCTTAAATTCGAGTGAATTACATTGCTTAAAAGTTAGTAAACACTGCCTGATATAAAAATGGAAAAAAGTGAATTATAAGGAGAAAAACAGTAACATAACATGATCTTAAAATCTAGGAAAAAATGAATGTTACGATGTTATGTTTCTCTTTCGGCGCTCTGAGGAGTCAAGGAATTCGAAACTTTTTTATAATTATTTTTAACGTTTATGTAGAGGGAAATCTCATTTTACAGAGTTATAAATATCTCTGCCGCCGTTCCGCTGCTTGACTTGTTCATGTGATTACCATAAAGTACATGTTGTTTAAAACATCGACTTGTAGTTCTTAGATTAAGTTATCTAATGCTATGACCATGAGCGAGGAATCACAAGGTTTTCGCAGATACAGATCAAATATAGATGCAATTTTTATCTTACTATAGATATGGCAAAAGGTTACAGAATACAATACACCGGCCTACGTTTGTTTTATAGAGCTCACTAAAGTATTTGACAGCACAAATTCACTGACATGGTTAGTATTCTGGAAGAGAAAGATGTATTCAGAGAATACATCGAAATAATCAAAGATCTGGACACTCACAATACAACCAAAATAAGGGTAGACCAAAGCTATGTCCAGAAATAAGAATGCAAACGAGAATTCGCCAAAGACGGACTCAGTCCACTCTTATTTAATGTTAGCATGGATAACATCATAAACGCTGTGAAATTACGTGGCTTGGAATATAAACAACGCATGAGGATCTTGTGTTGCGCAGATTGCTGAACCTAAAGATGACCTACAACCATTACTTCATACATTTAAGGGGGTTTCTCGGTGTAACGGCTTCAAAAATCGATTTATTTTCTTACATATTTCTAAAGTAGAATATATTGAGAGCATACTACAAAAATTTCAGACCGAAATTCTAAATATATGCGAAGTTAGAGCATATAGAAGAGAGCGCGTTGTAGTAGCCTGCCACTCGACCCACGGCAGCTGCAACGACCTGATCTGCTCTATTGTTCTGTCGATACCCTTACACCTGCGCTGAAAACGAAACCTTTGAAGTATGGAAGATAAGTATGAGTTTTCTATTAAAAATCAGTTAGAAAAACTTTAAACTAGTTTTTATCGAAACCACTTGTCTTCGGTTCGTGGGAAGCAGAGACAAAATTCTATTTATCCGATCGGGATAAAATTTTTACACATTGTTCTACATATACTCAGTTATCGGATTACGTAGAATCAATTATTTTTATTAATAATTTCTTAATTTATTTCTTGATTTTCAACGAAAATAAACACGATTTTTGAAATTTTTTTTAGAAGCCATCTTGGTTTTTGGTTACATAAAAGTCTAATCCTACGTAACCTGATAGAGATATGTTTATTGAATAATAATTAATTTGGATATTTTGTTACCGATCATTACAAATGGATATGTGCTTCCCACTACCCACCCACCTCTTTTTTGATCGCAAACAACATGAAAATTTTTTTTCTTTATAGTTTAAGATGTCAACATATAAAAAAATTGAAAAGATATTTTATTTTGTTACGAAAAAAATTCCTGAAATATGCTTCAAATTTTAGCCATCACACTGAGAAATCCTCTTTAAGAACAAAGCAGAAAATGACAATATGAAAATTTTCACAACACAAACTAAAGCAATGGCAATTTCCAGAGAACTATTATGAAGCAAACTGGTAGTGAATAACACCTCAACTGGACAAGTGATGGAGTTTGATTATCTTAGTATAAGAATACTTACTAGTAGAAACCTTAAAAATGAAGCTAGACAACACATCAACAAGACAGCCACTAACTCGGGCTATTTAAAATAAGTAATTTGGAGAAACAAACATGCATTATAAAATATTAAATTTGGGACTAAAATGGCCAATTTCTCGGACCTAAATTTTTTAAATGAGTTCTTAAGTACCTCATATGAAAGCTTAGGGACTAAGGAACATTTTCTGATCTTTTAGGTAAGGTAGTAGTATACTGAAAAAAAGTTGTATAAAAAGTTCGTCAGAAGTAAAAAACGTAAATCGGTAAAATATTGTAAGGAGTGAAAAATGTATCTAATATGTTAAAAATGGCTAAAATTATGTTTGGATCAATTAAAGTAATGTTTGTGGAACATATTCCGAGAGTTAACTAAAAAAATAGATTACCGTTTGCAAGTACACCTATTTAATCATATCATCATCAACTGTAAATCCAGAATATACAAAACCTGCATCAGACTGGTAATAACTTATGAAGCTGCGGCTAGAGCAGACAACACCGTGACAAAAAGGCAAATCAGAACAATAGAAATGAAGACTCTTAGAACAATTACAGGATATACAATGTGGGATAAACAAAGAAACATTTACATAAGAGAACAATGCAAAGTTGGGGACGTGGTGCGATGGGTAAGCCAGAAGGCGTGGTTGGAATGAACATGTGACTCGAATGGCAGACACTGGAATAGCGAAATTAGCTTGCAAAGGGAAACCAGAGGGCTGCAGACCACCAGGAATATCCCCCAAGAGATGGCGAGACAGATGACAATCAACATCATAAGAACAGTAACCAGATTTTACAGACGATTCGCCCCACAAAAGTGGAATAAGTTTAAGTTAAGTCAGTACTTACTTTCGAACTACTGATTTTTTTTCTTTGGCTTAATAATAATAGAATTAACTGAAGTTGGCCGATAAAGAAAAACACAAATTTGGAATATTATTATTTTATTATTATTCCTTACATCTGTTTGTATTATTGGCTAATGTCAATAATCATTGCACCTGTGTGTCTTGTCTAGGTATACAATCACCATTAGCATCTGCACAGTAGTCTAACTGGCAAAAACAGTCCCATTCTGTATAGCTAGGGCAAGGAAGAATTTCACATTGGTTAAAACATTCATTAGTTTCTCGACAGATTTGGTGAGGCTTTTGATGGCAGAGCCTGTTACACCTACCTAAAAAAATAATCATAGTAAAAATTATACCTCCAATTATTCTGTCGACTTTTTAGTATATATTAAGTTATCCTCAGGGTACTATATTTTTGCTCAATATTTAGAGGACTCATTCAATATTTCCCAAGAATCTTTAATATTAAGCATAATAGTTAAATTATTCCGATAAACAAGAATTTCTGTCACAGAGATCGAACATCGAATGTCCTTTTTTGGTATTTTGGTATTATATATAAAAAAGCGGCCGAGTACAAGTCGGTCTTGCGTAATTAGTAGTCCATACGGTGATTGCTTTTAAAATAAAAATGTTTGTTATATATAAAACTAGCCGTGCCCGCGGCTCTGCTCGCGTGGACTTGATTCACTACTATCGCCACTGCTCATTCCTTATATTACCTAACGTAATAAAATATCTGCCCTTATTTCCCCTTATCTCCTATTATTTCTCCTTATCTCTCATTATCTCTACATAATTTCCATTATCTAAGCTTATCTCTGCTCATCTCCCATTATTTCTCCTTATCTCCCATTATCTCACCTTATCTCCCATTATCTAGGTTTATCTCGACTTATCTCGCAATATTTCTCCTTATCTCCCATTTTTTTCCTTATCTCCCATTATTTCTCCTTATCTCCCATTATCTCACCATAACTCCCATTACCTAGACTTATCTCTGCTTATTTCCCATTATTTCTCCTTATCTCCCATTATTTATACTTATCCCCAATTATCTCACCTTATCTCCCATTATCTAAGCTTATCTCGACTTATCTCGCAATATTTTTTCTTATCTCTCATTATTTCTCCTTATCTCCCATTATCTCACCATAACTCCCATTACTTAGACTTATTTCTGCTTATCTCTCATTATTTCTCTTTATCTCCCATTATCTCTATATAATTTCCATTATCTAGGCTTATCTCTGCTCATCTCCCATTATTTCTCCTTATCTCCCATTATCTCACCATAACTTACATTACCTAGACTTATCTCTGTTTTCTCCCATTATTTATACTTATCTCCCATTATCTCACCTTATCTCCCAGGCTTATATCGAATTATATAGAACATATCATATGTATAAATTTATAAAAAACACGTAAATCGAATAAGTGGTTCTCAAGTGATAAGCGCACTAACGGACAGACAGACAGAGAGACGTTGCATTTTATATATATATTGTATTCTTTGCAACATGATATTGTTCCATATTTAATGGTTTAGGCAGTATATTGTAAGAGAACACGCTAACGGTAGCCTTTCTTCCGACTTGATTCACTATTATCGTCACTGCTTATTCTTTTTGTTACCTAACGGAATAAAATATATCCTATAACCTGGCCAGAGAACATATGTATATTTTAAAAAAAAATACGTAACGCACTAACGGACAGATAGACAGACAGAGAGACGTTGCATTTTATATATATTATATATAGATAACCTGGCCAGAGAACATATGAATGTTTTAAAAAAAAGCACGTAAATCAGATAAGTGGTTGTCCAATGATAAGCGCACTAACGGACAGACAGACAGACAGACAGAGAGACGCTGCATTTTATATATATTATAGATATAGATTATTATTATTATTATATAACATGGCCAAAGAGTATATGTATGAATTTAAAAAAGACACATAAATTGGATAAGTGGTTCTCGCGGGATAAACGCACTAATGGACAGACAGACAGACAGAGAGACATTGCATTTTATATATATATTATAGATTATAGATTAAAGATATTCTCTGCTACATAATATTGTTCCATATTTAATGGTTTAGGCTGTATATTGTAAGGGAACGCGCTAGCAGCAAACTTTTTTCCGACTTCACTCACTATTATTGTCACTGCTCATTCCTTATGCTACCTATCGTAATAAAATATAGCCTATAACCTGGCCAGAGAACATAAGTATGTTTAAAAAAAAAAAGTACGTAAATCGGATAAGTGGTTCTCCAGTGATAAGGTCACTAACGGACAGACAGACAGACAGACAGACAGAGACGTTGCATTTTATATATATTATAGATGATGAATTACTTCACCACCCCAAATGAATTTCCAACAAAGTTTGTTTCCGATCTTTGTTAAAAATGATGACCTTGAATTTTTTTTTTTGATATAACAGATAAATTATCCAAGGTAATAAAAGGTAAATGATAATTTTCGTTCAGTCTACACCTTATGGAGAATATTCCAAAATTTTTGTTCAGTACTTTTCGACTTTTTTTTTTAAATAATACAAAGGAAAGTGTATGCAAGTGACATCATATATATTTTTGAACTTGTGTTTTCACATGCTTTTATTTGACACCCTACCTGATGACCTGGTAAATTCTTTTTCACCTCCGATTTCACCCCCCCCCCCCAAACTCATCCCTTAAGTAAAAATTTAATTTTCAAAATTACACGGCTCTGATTGGGCCATCAATTCCCATGTTTGTGTCAAATTTTAACTTTCTGTGTCAAGTAATTTCGGAGAAAATCGGGTGTGACAGACGGATAGAGTGTCGGATAGACAGATCCATAAGTGTTCCGTATGGAATACTAAAAATATAAAAATCTTTAAAAATGTATTCATAACCTATACAATATAACAACATATAGCAAGAATGTTTGTTGTTTTCACAGAAGGTGATATAACCAAAAAACGTTAAAAGAATAACTGATCACTATACATTCATCCATATTGAAATATCTTACTTTTTTATAAAGTCTTCTCGTTTTTTTTTGTAAGGTTGTACGTGCATTTTTTGTTTACTTATGTCCATTTAATCTATTGTCTAATTATCGTGTTATCATTCCAACAAAGAAGCGTGAAGTAAATGAAAAGTTGTCAGCCGAGATTACCGAAAACTTCTAGTAGAAGAAATGTTTTATATAAAAAAAGAACAACATATTGTCAATCACCAACAACATAGCAACAACTTAAGTAAGATTTATTTATAACTCACCACCATAGATATTGCATTTAGAAATAAACTTTAATACAACTCTGTACAAATTTACATTGTCTATCAATTCTACAAGTAAAACATAAATCCTTTCTTTTAGAGCGGGTAAGACTCTTTATGAAATAAGATTGTTTCGAGGTGCGTAACTTAGTTTTATATTCAAAATTCACTAAATGTAGTACACAGTTTATTACTGAATGTTGCATGTTCATAAAAATGGATTATATTACATAATTTTAACATCTTTTAAATTTGAAGCTAATCTAAATACACAAACATAGCCTAATATATATATATACATATATATATATATATATATATATATATATATATATATATATATATATATATATATATGTATATATACATATATAATACATGTATACTATAAAAATTTATTTTACAATGAATATCGCAGATACCAATTAAGAACCACAAAAATTCTCACAATACTATTCGAAGGATACAAGAACACCATTCCTTTTACCCTCTTGCCATGATAATAATGAAAATAAAAAAAAGAAAATGTAAGATTTTAATTCCTTGACTGAAAGCACCCCGGAAAAAACCTTCTATCTCCCTTTCTCATACTTTTGACCCTTTATATCTTTTATCATAAATAATTATACTTAAAATTTCCATTTTGCGACTCAAAAACATGGACGAATTTTGATAATACTGTTATAACTCTTTCCCCATTAAAAGTAAAATAATAATATTCGTACAGTTCAAGATCTCTAAAAAGGACATATTGTAGGCAATATATGATGTAACCCCTCTAACCCTCTACCCCAGCTCATTAACCCCTTATATATTTTACTATAAATATGATGCTTAAAATTTGTCAATTATATTAAGCGAAAAATCTAAAAAATTCCTTTTTCCCCCTTGTTTCTTCGGTTAAAGTCGAAAGTATTGAAAAACTATCACTATATATATACATATACATATATATATATATATATATATATATATATATATATATATATATATATATATATATATATATATTATATATATATATATATATATATATATATATATATATATATATATATATATATATATATATATATATATATATATATATATTTATATAAAAAATAGTTAAAGTTTTATCTTTTTATTTTCGGGAAATCGGTCAATAAGAGGAAACTCATTTGTTGTTAAATTCTATATTTCGTTGATAATTTCCAACTTCATCAGGAATGTAAAAACTGAAAGTAGAAGAAAAAAAAAACTGTATGTACTAAACAAGAATGAACAAAGGAGACTCACCAACATAGAGTATTACAAAATGAAAGGTGATGTTAACATTTGCCACACAGTACTAACACGTATAAAGATGCCTCAACTTAATACTTTTAAAAAAAAAAAAAATTCTTAAGGAACCATCCAGAAGTATACATATTACAAGCGGATAAACGAGGATGTACAGTGGCGATGGACAGAACGGAATATATTGAAAATGTGATGAACTACTTATGTCCAAGTACACCGTGACCCTATTACCACTGTACAAGGTAATTACAACAGTCTGATTAAAACTATACTAAACTGCAAGCAATTGACTGAACAAGAAGCCAGGAATCTTACTATTTACAATTCAACTTGCCCAAAGTTGTACTGCTTGCCTAAGGTGCATAAACCAGGTAACCCACTTAGACCTATTGTTAGTTCTGTCAATGCCACTACATACAATATCTCTAAATTTCTATCCAATATTTTGAGCAGCGCATTTAAAGATAACACAATTTTTAATATCAAGGACACCTTTTCTTTTGTAAATGCAATACATGGCTTACAGCTACCAACTAACTATGTTCTTGTATCGCTGGATGTTGTGTCCTTGTTTACTAATATACCTTTGGAGTTGGTGATTGATGGTATAAGTAGTGATTGGGATCAGATGGTTGAGTATACTACTATATCAAAAAATAATTTTATAAATCTAATTACATTTATTTTCCAACACACATATTTCGGTTTTAATGATAAGTATTATCGTCAGATTTTCGGCACACCAATGGGATCCCCCATTAGCCCTATTCTGGCCACCATTGTGTTGGACCGATTATTACTCTGTGTATTACCTAAATTACCATTTGAAGTTCCATTCATATATAAGTATGTTGATGACATCATTTGCTCCATTCCGGGTGGTTCAGCTCAAATTGTGTTGGATATGTTTAATTCATTTCATGATAGATTACAGTTTACTATTGAAATAGAACGTGATTCAGGTGTTTCCTTCCTTGACACCAAGGTTATTAGAGATAGACAGAACAGAATTATATTAGATTGGTACCAAAAACCCACAGCAACTAACAGATATCTGAATTTTTCGTCAAATGATTCGACGAGTCAAAAATATAATACAGTGCTTGCCATGAAGAATAGAATAACTTATATAAGTGATGATAGATTCCTTCAAACTAATCTAAACAAACTCTATAACATTTTCGTCAACAATGGTTACCCAAAACGTACACTGAAAAAAATCATTTTTAATTCGACTTTTTATGATGGTCCCTTGGATGATAACAATCTTGAAGTGAAGTATGTTAGGTTGCAATCTGTTCCGAGCCTAACTGATAGGATAGTCAAGATTTTCAACAAGTTTTCAAATTTGAAGATAGTTAAGAACCAATTATTTATGTAACGGCAAGTTGTTTACCAAGACCAAACAAAGAACTCCTCTGATGTTCAACAGTAGTGTTGTTTATAGATTACCATGTCTGGGTTGTGAAGGTGCTTATATAGGACAGACCTCTCAATGGTTGAAAAATCGGCTGACACAGCACAGGAGTGATTGCGTGATTGGGAAAAACTCGTGTGCCGTGGCGTGTCACCATTTGAACACGGGACATGTTTTCGACTATGCGAATACTAAGATACTTGAATTTGAGAACGTATATAATAAACGGTTATTCCTTGAGATGTGCCATATTATTAAGGATGATAAGACAATTAATTATAAAACGGATATTAATAACATAAGCAATATCTATTGTAACATTTTAAATTTGTAGATTTACAGTATAATCTGATAGTCTATTAAGAATTAGGCATAGGATACTACTACTCACACAGTCAAACCACTGTTCAAGCAAATTACCTTCATAATTATCAGTTAAATTGTAGTGATCGGGACAAAAAGTTTTATATTGTTCCTTGTCATGTTGTTTGTGTTTTTAATTGTTAGTACTGTGTGGCAAATGTTAACATCACCTCTGGTTTTGTAATACTCTATGTTGGTGAGTCTCCTTTGTTTATTCTTGTTTAGTACATACAGTTTTTTTTTCTTCTACTTTAAGTTTTTACATTCCTGATGAAGTTGGAAATTACCAACGAAATATAGAATTTAACAACAAATGAGTTTCCTCTTATTGACCGATTTCCCGAAATTAAAATGATAAAACTTTAACTATTTTTTAGAATAACTACGGTCGTTATCAACGAGAATTGAAATAAATTATATATATATATATATATATATATATATATATATATATATATATATATATATATATGTATGTATGTATGTATGTATGTATGTATGTATGTATGTATGTATATATTGTAGCCTATGAAAAAGTGTTTAATTGCGCCCCACGTACACTGCGTCATTTTGTACCGTTTGAATATTGGACACCCCAAGCTTGAGCACAATTTTCTTGCAGCCCCGCTTTAATTTCTGATACTGAATTGAGTGAACCCTGATTTTAAAAGAACTAAAGAAATTAAACACACACTAGCTCAGTTTTCCTTGGTAGAGAGATATGGGTAAGAGATAATTGTCTTACGTCTTTTTGGAACTATTTTCTATTTTTAAAAAGCTTTAGCTGTACAAATTTTGGGCACCATCCATTTTAAAATAGAAAGGATCTAACTTCAGCTAAAAAAATGGAAAAATACTGAAAGAATGTATTGTTGGAAAATAAAAAAATCAGTTTGTTACAGCCGTTCTTGTCCTGAAAAGTAGGATAGGTATTCAGTGAGACACTAGCTTTAATCAACAAAAAAAGAGAATTTATTCATGTTTTTTAAAATAAAAAGTTCCAACCTTTGCAGTTCTACAAAAAAAATTCTAGCCTAACTAGTGGTTATTACATTTAAATCCTGGCTATGATAACCCCCAAAGACGAAAAAATAGTGCTTTACACTTCACTTTTAGTCTGTCTTAAATTGTTGTTAAGGCACTGTTCTGGAATAAGTCTATTGAAGGAAGTTTGGGTAACTTACTGTTCTTATTCCTGCTTTGATGGCATTCGACCGATTTCACACTTTTTCTAGCTAACACTTTGAAAGCCCACTACGGCTTTTAGTCACGAAACTGGTACTTTTACTTAGCTCGCATGATGGTTGTTCTGAGCTTTTTTTTGTAGCTCAGTCGAAGGAAGCCTACTTGGCGACTCTCATGAAAATTAGCCTGTCGGCTAGATGGTACGAAGCCTACTCGGCGACTAGATGGAAAATAGCCCGGCTGCGGCTCGATGGAAAACAGCCACGATTTTCGGTCTTCAGGCCCTTAAATAATCCATCCCAACTTTGCCGGTAATATGGCGACGCCGGAACCAAAACTGCGGATACAAACTTTCCACCAATCGCGGCGTAGCGGTAGATTCGGTCAGGAACCCGCACAACACACTATATACCGAACGTCTTGGAATCTCTGTTTAATATACCGTTCGATACAAAAATGAAAATAAGTACAATTTGAAGTGAAAAATCAGTAACATTACATGGTCTTAAAATCTAGGAAAAAATGAATGTTACATTTACCCCCTTCCAAAAAGAAATAGACTACACTAGTCTATTAAACTTAGGCTACTTATGAAAAGGTACAAAGGGGTACACTATCACTTAATACTAAGGTCAGAACTTAAAACAAAAGTACAAACTTCGGACCTTACTACTAGACTTAACTTAATTAAGCACTAATATTAAGTACAATGAAAACCAAATGAAAATCTTTGCAAGTACACAAGAATCTTATAACTAGACTTAACTTAATTAAGCACTAAGGTTAAGTACATCAAAAAGTAAATAAAAATCCTTGCATGAACATAAGAAATACCTGTTCAAAATAACAATCGCGGTCTTCTTATATAAAAGAATCAGCTCTGTTATTGTTACCAAAACAAAAAAAAAATTAACTTTGTCTAGACTCTTGTCTAAATCAAAAAAAGTGAACTGAAATAAAATATGAACACCCCCCTTAAAATATTTTAAGGATTGTTTGAAAATTTTCTATATCAGCAAAAGAAATTTAGAAAAATTCTTAAATAAAGAAAAATAAAAAAATGATTCTAGTGCAAACACTTACACTAAAAAGAAAAAAAGTCTTGTCAGACCATTTAGCACAAGGCCAAAAAAAATATCTGGATAAATATCCAGACAAACGCTCGGGAAAAATCGCCATCCATGCTCTAGCTCATCACTAAGAGAACATTCTAAATCTAGTATCACTACTAGTCGCACTCAGAGAATAATCGCACTCTATAACGCAATGTCGACGTCCTAAGACATCTAGACATGCTAAAATCGCCAGGGAAAACGCTCTGGTTGATCGCCAGAAAACACGTCAGCTCATCGCCAACAAAACACTCTGGTATATCACCAGAAAAAAACCTCGGCTCCTCGCCAAGAAAACATTCTGGTATATCGCCAGAAAAAACCTCGGCTCCTCGCCAAGAAAACACTCTGTAAATAGTCCTCGACTACACAAAGTCTGCGTTCTAAAAGAACAAACTCGCCATTAACATAGTGAGCAGCTATAAAAGCTAACAAAATCACTATAGGCGCAGTGAATAGCTACAAAAGCTAAAATTCACTCTAAACACAGTGAATAGCTATAAAAGCTAAAATTCACCAAACTGAATGATCCTGCTTCAAAAAGCAATGTTCACTAAGAACAGAATGATTAGTCCGCGCGCAACTAACATTCAAGGAAACATTCCCAACATAACTATATGAGACAACAAGTCTCGAAATAGGACCTCCCTAAAGTCATAATCCTAAATATAGGAGTCCATAAGCAAAACGACTCAAAATCTCTCATTTTGAGCACATGCCCTCAGGCAACCAACATACACCGAAATATATACAGAAATATGTACAGAAATATATACAGAAATACATACAGGAGTTCGAATCCCAAACTCTTGGTTATGATAACTCCATACTGAGCTGGGTGAAAGCTCTTAGCAAAAGCTAATCAAATCTTCGGCACATCGCACCAAAGTGACAAATCTGCCTAGAAACATGAGCCGGAAAAAACGCCCTCCGTCATTCTTCAGGGTGGCTACACAGAGATATAAAATTTAACCAGCATTGCGCTTCTCCAAGTTGCATGAAGAACCCTCGTGTACTGGTCTCGCCCTAGAACAACAACGAAAAACATTCAATCCATCCCACATAACAGGAGACAAGCACCTCACCACGATATACTGAATGGTGGAGACAATAAAATACAGAATTGGTGACCCTGGTGTCCACCAACAAAAGGGAGTAGATTATAGCATCCACTAAACTAAAACGGTGTCTACCACACCACCATAAGTCAAAAAAAATTTAATCAATAGGGTGTTCCGAAACACACTACTGCCAACAGCCTGTCACCACTAATAGGCTAATTGGAGCTGAGGTCGACTACAGTAGCTAGGCTCTCCTTTGGTTCAAATAGAAATAACCATTGGGTAACAAAACCTCTAAAGGTCCCAAAGGTCAAACGTTCGCCCCCCATAGACTACCCTTCCAATCAGTCTGTTCCTCAGGAAGACTAACTCCCTGCCAAACGTCGTAACGGCATCTGTTAGCACCCGGTGCATCACAGCCTGTAAAAACAAATAACTCATGGGATACAACCTAAAAGGTTTACAAGGTTGACTTAACCAAGCTTCTAACGAAATTTTTAAAAAAAACGAAAATGAGCTTAAAAAGCTACATGAAGCAAAAATTTCTCAAATTTTTGGTGGCGACGCAACAAAACTTTTGAAGACGACAAGAGCTTTTCCAGCTTAATCAGAAACAAGAAGAAAACATCGTCGACAGCTAAAATATTCGATCATGGTGTTAATCGTCTTCCTAGACAATAGCCTCTAGAAGAAACTGCTACAGGTATCAGGCATAACCGTTTTCTGTCAGCCCAAACTTCTAGATTATCTGGTGAAAATCTAAAAATTCGGTTAGGAATCTTCCTTCACTGCGCTTAGCCTCTCTTGACAAGGTTCTCATCTCGGTATCAGATTTTGATCATTTCTTTGTGAAACGACTGTCTTACTCTGCTCTCATCTCTCGTAAATGATCAGCCTTTAGTTCTCCTGCAGGACTTCAATTTCCTATCTATCTGATAGTATACCGAAAAAACTCAACATACGCCTATGAGTCCATGCAAAAAAATGTTTAAAAAAATTAGTGACTCAAAGGTAACGTTTAAACGGCTCTGAAAAAAAATCGAAAATACCCTCAGTTTGTCAATTCAGAAGAAGATCTAAATCAAAATAATCCAAGTCTTAGACTTACTGGATAACCAAAATCAATTTACTCTTAATTGCACCCAACATACACCATTAAGGTAATAAAAATACACCCACTCGGGTAACGAACTTTGAAATTGCTCTTAAAAACTTTGACTCTACATCACACTACACGAGCTACATCTTGCGCTTGTCCTAACTCAAGATCACCTTGGATTGCCTCTAATCAAAATTTCGCTTCCAAGTGTCAAGAACTGGATATTATTTGGGGTCATAAGCAAATCAAATCCCGCGACCACCGACATACCAGTCTTATGATAAATCCTGAGTGTGACTCTTCCGCAAGCTCGCAACAGCTGAGTCGATGCTAAACATCAACTACCATCAGCCTAAGTTTGGATATGATCAGTACCCAAAACCTTAGCAAAAATAATAAAAGTAAGCTATACTCTGCTCAACTTTTATAACAGTCAAAAAAAACGAGGTCGTCACCTCTAAAGAGCAACATCAAAAAAAATTTAAGCAATTAAGATAATGTAAATATAAATTATTCTTCTTCTGACAAACTTTCATTAGGGTTAGGTTCATTGAATGGTTTTAAGTCTTTAATATGCCATCGTCCTACTTTAGTCCCATCTAAATTAACTAAACCATAAACTAAATCTGAAATCTTTTCTCTAATCACGCAATGCACATACTTAGGTACCAACTTAGATGTGAATTTATCTGCTGCACTGGAAAGAATTTTATTTTTTCGCCAAACGTGATCACCTATATTAAAGGCAAAATCCCTTTTCCTAAGGTTGTAAGACTTACTGTTCCGTACATAAGCCTTATGTATCCTACTACGCACGTCGGTGAAAATATCTTTTAAACCCTTTAAATTTTCGGCGTACGCACCCCTGTTACCCGGAATTATTTCGCTGTCAACATTGACATCCAAATCTAAGTTTTTATAATATGATCCAGATAGAGGTATATGTCTGCCGTAAACCAAGAAAGACGGTGTGAACCCTGTTACTTCGTGTCTTGCGGTATTTATCGCTTGTTGGATTTTGGAAATATTGTCATCCCAAGTGTCATGTGAATCCACGTAACTTCTTAAAGCGGTCCCGACTGTTCGGTTATTACGTTCCACAAAATTACATTGGGGAGAGTACACGGGATTAAAACGGATGTTAAAACCATAAGTTTCACTTAAGCTCTTAAAACTTTTAGAGGTAAACTGAGTACCGTTATCGCATATTAAGAGCGATGGAACACCGTGGATTAGAAAGACATTATTTTCCAAAATTCTCTCTATATATCCAGCTTTAGAGCTTTTCAAAGGAAATAGCATGGTATACTTTGTAAACCAGCAAGAAACCACGAGAAGCCATTTATTTCCCTTTTTTGAACGTGGGAATGGGCCTACTAGATCAGCTGCTATGACTTGAAAAGGGTAATTAACCGTTTTCTCTTTTCCCATCAGTCCCATAGGTAGTGCATTTGGAGATTTCTGCGCTCCACATACTTCACAAGTCCTCACAAACTTTACGATGTCAAAACGCATTTTTGGCCAATAATACTGTTCCTGAACCCTGTGAAGAGTTTTATAAAAGCCAAAATGACCAGAAGTAGGAGGAGTGTGACACATGTCTATAACTTCCTCTCTCTGTGGTTTAGGAACTAGTATTTTCCACTCGGGTACATTAACTTTTAAAGGCAACTGGTTTGGGATAAACTTGTACACGAAATCATTTTCCACTTTCCACTGCGGAAAATTTTCAGGAAATTCTTTGATTTGCTGCCGTAAATTGTCGTACCATGGATCTATGCGATCTATGTCAACTATATCGATTCTTACGCCAATCTGTGCATTAAGACTGTTTTCGTCCACGGTATGATCTGGGATTCTTGACAAAGCGTCAGGAATAACATTGTGGACTCCTTTTCTATGAATTAAAGTAAATGTGTGTTGCTAGTTTGCCACTAGGGTTTTTAATAGAATTAAGCCACAATAGACTATAATGATCTGTTATGACCGTGAAAGGAACACCTTCTATGTAAGGTCGAAACTTTTCGATGTTAAAGAGTACTGCTAAACATTCTTTTTCAACAACCGAGTAGTTACGTTCAGCCTTTGACAAAGTTCTACTGGCATACGCTATCACTCTTTCCTCACCATTGATTTTCTGTGTTAGGACGCCCCCTAAACCGGTATTAGAAGCATCACTAGAAATATAAAACTGTTGGGAAAAATCTGGTTGGGATAAAATGGGAGCCAATAGCTCTTTTAATCTTTATAAGAGATTCTTCGGCTGCCTTTGTCCAATCTATCGATTGTCCTTTTTTTCGTCCTTTCAAAAGATCATTAATAGGCGACAACAGGGTAGAAAAATTCTCGATAAAACGTCTGTACCACGAACACATTCCTACGAAGCGCTTAACTTCCGTAGTATTAGTAGGTCTCGCATAATTAACCATGCTTGCTACTTTATCCGGATCGGTACGCAAAGAATTTGAGCCTACAATATAGCCTAAAAACTTTAGAGAAGTTTTGAAAAAATCACATTTGCTCAAATTTATCGTCAGTCCGGCCTCTTTCAATTTATCTTTTACTTCCTTAAGTAAGCGAATATGCGATTCGAAGTCTTCCGATGTTACTAAAATATCATCGAGATAGGTGAAAATATGTGGCTCATATTTCGGACCAAATATAGCGTCCACTAAACGTTGCTGAGTTTGAGCAGCGTTCTTTAGACCAAACGGCATAGTGACGAACTGAAATAGACCTCGGCCTACTACTGCAAAAGCGGTCTTTTCCTTAGAGGATTTGTCTAAAGGAATTTGCCAGAAAGCCTTTCTAAGATCTATCGAAGATACATACTTAGCATTCCTGAGTGATGTCAAAATTCTGTCGATGTTCGGTAATGGATAGTTATCAAATTTGCTGACCTCGTTGAGCTTTCTACCGTCAAAGCATAGACGATATCACTCCGAGTTTCAACATTTCGTCTAACTCCTTACAAAATTCTGTCGGTGTTCGGTAATGGATAGTTATCAAATTTGCTGACCTCGTTGAGCTTTCTTCCGTCAAAGCATAGACGATTTCACTCCGAGTTTCAACATTTCGTCTAACTCCTTATTCAATACTTTTGACATGTTCGGAGACATGGCGATGGGCCTTGTCTTTACAGGATTGGCATCAGCCGTATCTATAGACATGGTGAATTTATTCGTTCGGCCTAACCTATCTTTACTACTTATTTCTTTGAAAGAGCTTATTACTTTTTCTGCCTTCAAGCGTTCCGTCCGCGAGAGATCATCTAGGGTACATAGACGCGAGAAAAGGTTTTCTAAAGAACTTTCTGAATAACAATCTTTAAAACTTGTATTAGAATTGACTTCTAGGGACTGTGGATACCACGAATTATTTTTAAAATTTTCTAAAATTCCGAATTTTTGTGCTAAATCACATTCTAAAACCAAAGTATGTGATAGAGAAGGTACTACTAGAGCAGAGATTACTAAACAATGACCATTGCAGACTAGCGGCAACTCAACCGTACCTAAAACTTTTAGACGGCTGCCATCTGCAGTGGTAACACTTCTATTTTTGACATGGCATATTTTTATACTTACACGACTTAAAATTTTAATACCATTCTGACCTATAACGGAGGCATTTGCACCAGAGTCAAATAAAGCCGAGAAATGGGCACCTAATAGATCTATCTTTATATGCGGTCCATTATCTAAATATTTATGCACGAATAAAGGAGACATGGGACCATTTGGAGAAGCAGGAGTTTTAACTTGAGGAGAATTTTTATTAGACTTAAAAAAATCAGAAACTTTTTGTAACTATTTAGTCCTACCTGATCTATTGGAATATTTCTTTACTTAAGATCCTCGTTAGAATCTTTTCTTTTATCCGCGACCGGACGTTCTGAGAAAGTACGACGGATTTTCAGTTCATAGTCTAACTCATATTCCAGTAGGTGATTGATTTTAAAATTTAAAGCTTCCATGATAAATGAATAAAATTTAAAGGAATTGTTTAAAAAGTCGTTAAAATATTTCTCCTGTGCTCCCAATAGTCGAAATAAAAAAATATGTAAAGGCACTTAAAATATGTAAACTTCTTTACCAAACATTAAAAAAAATCTTCGACAATTTCAAAAAAATTTCTAAGTATCGCCTTGTATTAACATTCCTTTACTAAATATCTTAAGAATTTCCTATAAAAAAATCTCTAAATACCGTTTCGTATCAGCAAAGTATTTTTAATATTCATGCAAAATATAGGTGAGAAAAAAGAACAGTTTTTTGTTCGGTTTACCGTAAAATAAATCTAACACTAAAAAATTAAAGTAAACCAGCACATCTGCTAATCTGAACTATAAAGCTAGCTGTTAAGAAAAAAAGTAGGAATCGCTTATCTTAGAGTCAATTAACAAAATTCAAATATCTAAACTACCATCGGATAAATTGAAATAAATAATTCTACAAATTTCCTGCTTTTGTCTTACTGCTATAGTGTAGTTTCGTTTAATTAAATATTATGAAATAAAAATATCTGCAAAGTTAGAGCTTTTACTTTGTTCGAAAGCTAGTACACTGAACCTTTTAAAAAATAAAATTCCAAAAGCCCCACGTTGGGCGCCATTTTGTAACTTGTGAAAAAATGTTGCCCCAAGCCTGGGCGTAATTTTGTAACATGAGAAACTGTCCTCAGTTTGAGGCATCTTTTTTTGTACCCTGTGAGAAGTTGTTTGTCCCACGCTTGAGCGCAATTTTGTAACATTGGAACTTGCCCCACGTTGGGCGCCATTTTGTAGCCTATGAAAAAGTGTTTAATTGCGCCCCACGTACACTGCGTCATTTTGTACCGTTTGAATATTGGACACCCCAAGCTTGAGCACAATTTTCTTGCAGCCCCGCTTTAATTTCTGATACTGAATTGAGTGAACCCTGATTTTAAAAGAACTAAAGAAATTAAACACACACTAGCTCAGTTTTCCTTGGTAGAGAGATATGGGTAAGAGATAATTGTCTTACGTCTTTTTGGAACTATTTTCTATTTTTAAAAAGCTTTAGCTGTACAAATTTTGGGCACCATCCATTTTAAAATAGAAAGGACCTAACTTCAGCTAAAAAAATGGAAAAATACTGAAAGAATGTATTGTTGGAAAATAAAAAAATCAGTTTGTTACAGCCGTTCTTGTCCTGAAAAGTAGGATAGGTATTCAGTGAGACACTAGCTTTAATCAACAAAAAAAGAGAATTTATTCATGTTTTTTAAAATAAAAAGTTCCAACCTTTGCAGTTCTACAAAAAAAATTCTAGCCTAACTAGTGGTTATTACATTTAAATCCTGGCTATGATAACCCCCAAAGACGAAAAAATAGTGCTTTACACTTCACTTTTAGTCTGTCTTAAATTGTTGTTAAGGCACTGTTCTGGAATAAGTCTATTGAAGGAAGTTTGGGTAACTTACTGTTCTTATTCCTGCTTTGATGGCATTCGACCGATTTCACACTTTTTCTAGCTAACACTTTGAAAGCCCACTACGGCTTTTAGTCACGAAACTGGTACTTTTACTTAGCTCGCATGATGGTTGTTCTGAGCTTTTTTTTGTAGCTCAGTCGAGGGAAGCCTACTTGGCGACTCTCATGAAAATTAGCCTGTCGGCTAGATGGTACGAAGCCTACTCGGCGACTAGATGGAAAATAGCCCGGCTGCGGCTCGATGGAAAACAGCCACGATTTTCGGTCTTCAGGCCCTTAAATAATCCATCCCAACTCTGCCGGTAATATGGCGACGCCGGAACCAAAACTGCGGATACAAACTTTCCACCAATCGCGGCGTAGCGGTAGATTCGGTCAGGAACCCGCACAACACACTATATACCGAACGTCTTGGAATCTCTGTTTAATATACCGTTCGATACAAAAATGAAAATAAGTACAATTTGAAGTGAAAAATCAGTAACATTACATGGTCTTAAAATCTAGGAAAAAATGAATGTTACAATATATATATATATATATATATATATATATATATATATATATATATATATATATATATATATATATATATATACACTACTATTTCAGCAATTAAAATAAAAATAAATGCCTAAGATTGTAATAATAGAGAGATTTTGCAAGGCTTATTTTGGTAGGCCACTCACTGTCTTTATCTTTACTTGAAGCATGCACCCACTGTTTGGAGCTTACGCTGTAGTAAAGAGAATAAATTAAATATAAGGACTCGGCTGTTATCGTTATTTCAAGTATGCACCCACCAGTCGGAGTTTGAGCAGTATTGAAACAAAATAAGAGAATCCTTTATTAAGGATCACGATTTCCCTGATTTAGGAACTTATAAGAGAGGTTAGTTGAAGTTCGTTTTTCATATCGCTATTATGGTAGGGCCTGTTTTTTTTTACTACTTAGGTGTACAAACCAAGAAAATAGAGTAAAACTGAAATGATAATCTTTTATTGCAAATAACACTGGCAACACTTAATTAGTGTTCAGATTACGTTGAAATTTTGCAGTCTTTGGCACAATAGCATTATAGTGTGTGCAGTGATGGTTTCAAGTGAAATTGTGTTTATCACACATTCGTATTACCTTGGAAATATTGAAGGAAATGATAGAAACCTGCTAGACACAATTTTAATTTAGGAACTTGTGTTCACCTATTAAATACTAATAACCGGTGTGCTTAACCATGAAACGAATGAAAAACAATCCCTTAAGTTTATAGAAAATGAATACTAACCTAACTTTGTAATTCCTTCGCGTTAATACTGCACATACTTAAGATAACGATAAGGACAAAGAAATGTGAAAAATAAGCGTTAAAAAACTCTCTAATGTTAATAAAAGAAAAATATCACCTACCAGCAACATGAGTTAGGACGCTGCATATTAACGCAAGTACTAAAACGTATTTCATTTTATTGATTATTTTTGCTTAACTCTGAAAACCTAATAATCTATAAGAATTAATATCGAATTTAATTTTGACTAATCTAATCGGTGTTTGTTTAGTATTGTTACTAAGAATATATTTAAATGATAATTTAGTTATCTAAGTACTTCTAAAAAAGATCTTATCAAACTAAATATTTATCGTTTGTGAAAAATATGCAGTGAAGATATATAATGGTTTTCAGACCAAGACTGTCATTAGGTTTTTGCCCTTGAATTAAAAGGCGTAGTGGACAACTTGAGCGTACCATCGATGAATCACCAAACTAGGATATACTATATTTCGCTTTATATGACAACTTTTCAGTAAAGCCTAAATGAAAAGGCAATTGCAGCACAACAGTAATAGTAGGAGAGATTTAGAGACCATTTACCCAAAGATATTAGTCACCAAGGTACCTCTGCGTCATCCGATGTGAAGTGCAAAAACCTTTGATTTAAGAATAAAGTAGGACAGGAAAAAAATTCGTATGTATTTTCAAATATTTTTATATTATTGTTATATAAATATAATATAACTCGAACTTTTACAAAACAAGCTAAGTAAATTAACCTTTCTTTACACAATTTCCATACTTATCCGCACAATATCCTTTTTCACAGAAACAATCATGAATAATATAATACGGACATATTGTAAAGTTACATCTATTGAAACAAGAATTGCTTGGTAGACACTTCTGATGGGGCGCGGAGCAAGTTATGTTTATGCAGGGATCTTCCACACAATCCACTCGAATTATAACTAAAAAAAATTGTTAAGCCTTAACTCTATATCGTTATTAACGATAACTGGTTGATGCCAGTAAAATTTAATTTTTTAAACTTTTTTTTGCTGGCATCAACAGTTGTCATATAAAATCAAAAAAGCACAGATAAAGTTTAATTAAAAATATTTTTTCAATGCTCTCTTGCTTGTTTGGCATAAATAATTGAAAATAAGAAAAAAATACCCAGTTTGCTGATTTTTCCTCTAGGAATCCTGGAAAGACGTTTAATACAATATATACTAAGTAATTTCTCTAACCTACAATACTTCATTAACCTCTTAGGTTTTAATGTAAATATTTGAAAATCAGGAAAAAATAACTCAATTTTAAGATTTCTTCCCTCCGGGAATAATGGACAGACGTAAACACGAGATATTTATGAAGCAAGTATATATATATATATATATATATATATATATATATATATATATATATATATATATATACAATACTTAAAAATTTTCTTGAACCATCAATTAATATTTGTTTGGTTTAGAGCATTTTAATTTTTTTTCTTTATTTCTACAAATTATACAAAATATAAAAATATAAAAATAATTTACATTTAGGTACACTAGTACAACACAAATTATTTAACACACACAACCATAAACTATTTACATAAATTCTCAGTTCTATCTTTAAAAATTAAAATCACATGGGACCTACCTTGAATCTCACATATTTCATTTACTACCGACAAGTCATAGTGGCATTCTTATCGATGTAGATTTTATTTTGTATTATTGACCCGTATTTTTTTTTTTTGAATATTAAGCAGGTAGTCTTTTTGTTAATATATTAAGGATGAGTATACACTTTAAAATATTACCTTATTAAATTTGTATAAATATGGCTAATTCCTTTTATATCACTTTTATCATTGACTGTAAATTTCTCATTTTTTTAAATTTTGATCATTTCTTTTATTGCAAGTTTTCCAATATTAATGTCCCTGTTTAAAATCTTTGTTTCATTAAAGTTGAAATCATGTCCAAGTTCCGTTGTGTGTTTATGAAGTGCCGTTGTTGCATTTTTTGTATACTTGTGTCCATTGAGTCTGTTTTTTAATAATTGGGTCGTCATACCAATATAATGCATTGGGCAATCTGCACAAGGTACCGAATAAACTACGTTGGATTGGTTTATGGTTGGTACCTGGCTTTTCAAGTTTGTAAATAGTGAGCTTAGTTTGTTCTGCGTTTTGTGACAAACAGTTATGTCATATTTTTTTTAGAGTGCCCCCTAGTTTTTCTGATAAATCGCGTGTATAAGATAGTGGGAGAAATTTGTTCTGATTTTGTTCTTTCGTTTCCTTTTTTTTTTTTTTTTTTATTATAGAATTTGTATGTTCTTGTTTTTATTGTTTGGTTGATGTCTTTTTCTCTAAATCCATTTTGTATTAACACTGACTTCATTTGATTTAGTGCTTTCGGTCTTAAATTTGGTGAGGTCAGCGCTATTGCCCGGTCTGTTAAACTGACAATAACACTTACCTTTTGTACCTTTGTGTGATTAGAGTAGAAATTCAAATACCTGCCAGACCACGTAGGTTTAGTATACCATTTAGTGATTATTTTGTTATGTTTTCTGATTAAAGTTGTATCCAGGAAATGTATTTCATTGTTAACCTCACTTTAAATACTAATTATTTCCAATATCAAGACAAATTCTATCAACAAATAGAAGGGTGTGCCATGGGCTCTCCTATACCCTCAGTAATAGCTCAATCGGTTATGGAGCATTTAGAAGAAAGTGTTATAAATAATTTAGAGTACAACATACTATTTTTCAAAAGATTTGTGGATGATTGTTTATTGGCAGTTACAACAGATAACACTGATAAAGTCCTGCATGATTTCAACAGTTTCCACTAAAAGTTGCAATTTACTTCAGAAATCGAACATAACAATGAAAAGCCAGGTACCAACCATGAACCAATCCAACGTAGTTTATTCGGTAGCTTGTGCAGATTGCCCAATGCATTATATTGGTATGACGACCCAATTATTAAAAAACAGACTCAATGGACACAAGTATACAAAAAATGCAACAACGGCACTTCATAAACACACAACGGAACTTGGATATGATTTCAACTTTAATGAAACAAAGATTTTAAACAGGGACATTAATATTGGAAAACTTACAATAAAAGAAATGATCGAAATTAAAAAAATGAGAAATTTACAGTCAATGATAAAAGTGATATAAAAGGAATTAGCCATATTTATACAAATTTAATAAGGTAATATTTTAAAGTGTATACTCATCCTTAATATATTAACAAAAAGACTACCTGCTTAATATTCAAAAAAAAAAAAATTACGGATCAATAATACAAAATAAAATTTACATCGATAAGAATGCCACTATGACTTGTCAGTAGTAAATAAAATATATGGGTAGGTCCCATATGATTTTAATTTTTAAAGACAGAACTAAGAATTTATGTAAATAGTTTATGGTTGTGTGTGTTAAATAATTTGTTTTGTACTAGTGTACCTAAATGTAAATTATTTTTATATTTTTATATTTTGTATAATTTGGAGAAATAAAGAAAAAAAATGAAAATGCTCTAAACCAAAGGGCGAACGTCAATTTAAGTTTCATTTTAAATACCAAAAATTCATAAAACGAACCCAAAGCCCAAGAATTGAAAACAAATATACATATATATATATATATATATATATATATATATATATATATATATATATATATATATATATATATATGTGTGTGTATGTGTGTGTGTGTGTGTGTCTGTGTGTGTATATACAGGGTGCTTAAATCCTAACAAATTAAACATTTTTTTGAAAAGAAAATTTTCTTCGTCAAAAAAAAACCCTTTTGCATTTTAGTTGTGTGTCCTGTCCAGAGTGGACTTATTCAATGTAAGCTCCCTCAGCCGCAATGACCGCCTCTATCCTTGGCCTGAAGCACTGCCACGCTCTCTTTAAAGCAGGGCTGTATATATTGGCAAATGCTGCTTCGATAGCATTGCGTAAAGATGCCACATTAGGACAATATAGTAGTCGAGGGGGTTCAAATCTAGACTATTGGGGGGGGGCCAGGACTCTTTAGACCAGAACATGTCTCTCGAATGACTCTTCCTCGTCGGGTTACTGGAACCTTCCTCAGACTTCTTAGAAGCATTGTATTTAGCATATATACACAGTTGGTCTAGGGTACCCGAAGAAGCAAATTATTTTTGTCGCTGAACGCTCAGCACGAAGACTTTCGATAATCGCTGCTCCTCGGTTGGACACCGTATTTATTTGTAACGGCTCGGTCATTTCGAGGTTATGATTGTTTATTAGAAGAATGTGGCTTTCACGAACGTCAACAATGACCTATAGCGAAACTACTATATATGCTGGAAAATTCAAATTTAAATTTGTGGATTTGAGCGCCGCACCCTGTATATATATATACATATATATATATAAATATATATATACATATATATATATATATATATATATATATATATATATATATATATATATATACATATATATATATATATATATATATATATATATATATATATATATATATATATATATATATATATATATATATATATATATATATATATATATATATATATATATATATATATATATATATATATATATATATATATATATATATGCCGCAGGCTGATCAAACGATTGATCCTGTACTCTACTATAAGCAATTGATAAGATTGAGGCAAGTCATTTAAACAATCAGCCGGAACTAGTCAACTAATAAACAGAAGGGGTATCGTCTTCCACCACGACAACGCCAGATCACACACATCTATGATGACTCTGCAAAAATTGGGAGAGCTTCATTGGGAAGTTTTGATGCATCCCCCGTCTAGCCTGTATCTTGCACCGTCAAACAACAATTTATTTTGTTCTTAGCAGAACTTTTTTGTTCAAAAACCACAGAAGATTTGCGGTGACGGGATTATGGTCTTGCCAGAAAAATGGCAGAAGGCCATTAAACAAAATGACACATATTTGGTATAATAAAGTTCTTTCAAATTATAAAAGAAATTGTCTCAATTTTGACTTTAAAAGGCTCAATATTTTTTCGACAACCCATATTTCTGATTTAACAATCGATGGAGTTAAAATTGAGTACACTAAAATATTGAAAACTATTTTTGTTGTGTTATTTTAGCTGCCACTGTTTATATAATAATTTAAAAATGCTCTAAAAAATAATATGTAAAAATAGATTTAAAATGTTACCTGGTACAAAGAGAATAATAAATATAACACAAAAATTATTCATTATAAATTTTTTTTAACAAATCACTTGTCGAAATAATATTCATAATAAATATGCCGGTATTTTTACACCTTTATAAAAAAAATATACATAATTATATACATAATATAAATATTTATGGGTTTATCCTAGTACACAAATAAAAACAACGCTAAAATAATTTACCCAGTATTTCCCTCCGAAAATTCTATAATAAATAGTGGATTTGACCTTCTCATACAACTTGAAATATTAAATAATAAGTATTTTATGGTGAGGTTTTAATAGAAAATTGTTGATAGGCCGACGTTGATATTGGAAATGATTCCAAAATATGTTTTCGAGGATCTAGGAACGGCTTTTGCACGTATACCAAGTTACATATGAAGCAACTACTCTGTTTCTGGCCATATATCCCTTAAATTTCTTGTAACTTTGAATATAAATAATTATTCTTAGAATTTGTCGAATATAATACTTCCCATTAGTAAGAAAAGTAAAAAAATTGGCAAAATTATTTACTTTCTCACACTAAATAATAACCTAATACAAACTTTACAATTCGGTATTTTACACAAAAATCAAGAAAATTTCTTATAATACTATTTACATATATACAGCGTGTCCCAAAAAACAACGTATTATCTTCGAGGGTTGATAGGCCAGCTCATAATTTACCAAAATATGTGAATATGACCTTAGTCAGTTGGTCTATGGGGGCACCCCGTATATGTATATATATATATATATGTATATATATATATATATATATATATATATATATATATATATATATATATATATGTATATATATATATATGTATATATATATATATATATATATATATATATATATATATATATATATATATATATATATATATATATATATATATATATATATATATATATATATATATATATATATATATATATATATATATATATATATATATATATATATATATATATATATATATATATATATATATATATATATATATATATATATATATATATATATATATATATATATATATGTAGATTGATTCTAACCATTTTTAACGTGTTATAAATCAAGGTTTCCAAAATCAAGGAGTCATATAGTTTTAATATTTTTTTTTAAATTTTAACAGGAGGGAGGTAAAATGGATCAGTATATATCTATATGTATATATCTATATGTATATATGCGGTTGCTCTTGACATATCCAAGGCATTCGACAGTGTTTGGCACGATGGACTGTTGGCTAAGCTACGCTCTTATGGTATGTCTGAAAAGTTCTGTTTGTGGCTCTCATGTTTCCTCAGTGAGCGTTCTTTACGAGTGGCGGTTGACGGATTTCTTTCTAACACCTTCACTATCAACGCCGGCGTGCCCCCAGGCTCCATACTGTCTCCTACTCTATTTCTCATTTACATTACGATCTGCTGGAAAAGACCGGGAACCCAATCTACAGCTTTGCAGATGACAGTACGCTTATTTCTTCATTCACTTTGAACGCTCGGACATCGGCTACTCAGGTGAATATCCGCAGACAGCAGGAGGTCGTTTAACTTAACAAATACCTGGAAGAAATTCTATCTTGGGGTGACAGTAACCAAGTGGAATTTAACTACAAAAACCCAGGCGGCAGTTTTTTCTAAAAAAGTTAATGTTGCTAAACTCGACATAGTCATGTCGGGGCACTCCATTCCCCTAGCATCGCCACTCAGGAGAGCTTCTCAAAAGTTGGGATTATTATTTCGAACCAGAAAGCTTTACATTCAGCAACATATGTTAATTCTTTGCAAAGCTCAAATTCGACCAACTATGGAATACTGCTCCCATGCTTGGGGCTCCGCTCCCAAACACATACTGCTTTTGTTGGATTCTGTTCAGAGAAGAGTTGTTCGTCTGATTGGAGACTCGGAACTGATCGGCAGCCGTGATTCGCTGGAACATCGAAGAACGGTTGGCGACTTGAGTCTGTTCTACAAGTATTTTCATGGAAAGTGTTCGAAGGATATAGCCCCCAAAATACACGTCGCGCTAATATTTCACATCCGTATGAGGTTCAGCTTGTTACTCCGCGTAAAACGCTTTTTAAGTAGTCTTTTATATGGAGAACCTCATCCCTTTGGAATAATTTGCCCAGGACTGTGTTTTCCACCGAGTACAACTTACAGCGATCCAAGAACAACGTGAATCGCTTTTTCCGTACACGTGCCGCTCCTGGAGCGCTTTAAGGACTTCTCTGTAGCACGTGTACTAGTTCCATAATATATATATATATATATATATATATACAGTGTGTCCCAAAAAGTTTTATACAAATGGAGAAAAAGTTTATCTTATATATTACAAAAAAAATTATTTTTGATAAAAAGTTCTGCATCACATGGAAAATCATAATCAAGCATCAAAAGTTTAAAATATTTGATGGTATACGGGGAAAATAAAAAATAATGATTTATAATGAAGAGTTATTTTTAACTAGTAAGGGCACAAATCTTAATATGAGTATAATTTTATTTGCTATTAACATTTTCAATTAATATTTTGTCCTGTATTTAAATTTAAACACACTTTACTCTTCATAATAAGTCATTATTTTTTATTTTACCTGTGTACTATCAAATATTTCAAATTTTAGATGCTCGATTATGGATTTTCATTTCCAATTTTTTATCAAGAATATTTTTTTTTGTAATATGTTAGATAAACTATTTCTCCATCTGTATGAAACTTTTTGGGACACACTGTATACAGATTCTCCCTGTTAAAACTAAAAAATAATAATAAAATTACTGTTTTTGGAAACCTGGAAAAGACTCACCCTTTAAATCTATCATATGTCTTACTATATTGTGTTATATATTTGTGCTTTAAATTTGCTCATAATCTGAAGCAAATACCAAAGAAATTTCTTAATACGTGTACTATCGAAATTATATAATATTTACCGACCCCTACTTCTTTCACACTCTTTTGCTGTTACTCTTAAAAACAACACATAACAAAATAAATACGAGGCCACCATTTTGCACTAAACATTACATGAATATATTTTTTTGATTGCTGAATTTGCAATTAAACTTTATGTTTTTGTAAGATGTAAGATTTATTTATAGTAAAAGTTATCATTAAATTTTTTGTATTGTAATCGTATATATAGGGAAAGAGAAAAGCGACACTTGTAACAAAATCCCTTAAGAATGTTATAATAATAGTGTTGTGGGTTAAAGTAAATCCCAAGATATAAGATTCTGCATTTTTACTTTTTTAATGGGACAATAAACGACCCTATTAAGGTTTTGTGTATAGTTGCCAGGTATTACGATAAACGTATCTTTATTTTAGCTGCTTTGTATACCGCCCTAACTTGCACCTGCAATCATATTGGATCTATTTTTACCTATATATTTACAACTTGGCAACCCGGTTTGGAGCCCTTTAAGTATTTGATAATATAAACCTAATAAGCACAGGTCCTCATTAAGATTCAAAAGAAACTTTTTATTATTTTAATTTTTAGTTTTACTTACAACTTACATCGTAACGGTTCTATTTTAATTATGTGGCGTCCGTGGGAAAATTGCAATAGTGGCTATCGCAAGAGAAAACATTTATCACTTGACGCTAGACAAATAGCGAAAAATGTTTACGACAGTTTGGTAAAAAGAAATTGGAATAAACAAAGTGCTTTGCAAGAAACCAGTGAACTCACAAAAACCCCAATGTCTACGATTAAGGGTATTGTAGGAAAACCATCACTCACGAACAGGAAAAAAAGGAAATATTTTCAAATGCATCATGTAGACCATTGTGAAAAAGCCGTCATCAGGAGAACAATATATTCTGTGTATGAAAAGCCAGCCGACACTAGACAAAATAAAATTAAGACTGGTGCAGGACGGGACCAATATACATTGTGGCCGATCAACCCTTCATAGAATTCTCTTAAGAATGGCACTCACGTTCCGAAAAATCAACAAAAGGCAAGTAGTGATGGAGTTACAAAGATTACAAATCTTGCGACATACTTTACAAGAAATTAAAAAGTATCGTTCAGAGAATTAGCCAATAATTTACCTAGACGAAACATGGTTCGATACCCATGACACCGTGCAAAAAGGCTGGGTTGACAGCAATAAAAAAGGTCAGACTAACGCACCCTCAAATAAAGGTAAACAAATAACCATTTTGCATGCTGGATCTGAAAAGGGCTGAGTTTCAAATTGTCTACTATTATCTGCATAAGACATAAAACATTCTAGTTTGGACTATCACGAAAACACGACTGCAGAACTTGAAAACTAGTTTCTAAATTCCCTTTTGCCAAATGTTCCCGAACAGAGCAAGTTATCATAGTCACCTACTAAATAAGGTTCCTAACGCAGCCAACACTAAACCGAAAATACAGGAATATATGTTAGGAAATGACATTTATTTTGACTTTAGTTATAAAAAAAGTGATCTTTTAGAAGTTTTGAAAGAGTATAATATGTTTGTAATAGTATGGCTGAGAAAATGAGACACACTGTTTTGCGGCTTCCTCCGTATTATTGTGTCTTTAATCCAATATTTGGCATCAAGTTAAATCAAAAATAAGGGCACAAAATGTTCCTCCTACTTTAAGCGTGTCAGTGGTTGAATTAGTAAAAAAAGTTATAAATGATATACCTTGTGAAAGCTGGAAGAATTCCATTCAGCACGTTGTTAATGTTGAAGATTCATATATTTATATAAATAATATAAAACCACTCATAATTACCTCATCTGGTGACAGCGATAGTGAAACTGGATTAGGCTTAAGTTAAAATATATTTTTATTTATACAATATGTCCCCTCTTGTAAACCCCATTCATTCAAACTGTATATATGTACTTCTTATGCATTTGTTTTTTGCATGCATCTATAAATAAACATCTCCAAAAGCACTTATAATTTTATTTATTTGCATTAATGAATGAAATTCTTAAGTCCATCTCTGCAACCTATCATAAACAAAAGGTCAGAATTTTTATATTGCCCTCTTAAAACGACAAAAATTAGGATTTTATATTTTGGGACAGGCTATAATGCATTCCTGATAGTTTTTGGTTCAATCTATATCCTGTGGAGAATATTCGAGAATTTTTTCAAAATTTTTTGATCAAAACTTTTTGAGATAAAGGAGGGGAGCAGCGATTTTTGGTTATTTTTTAAAAAATAATACAAAGAAGTGTGCGCAAGTATTACATCATATATATTTTTGAATTCGTGTTTTCACAAGCTTTCATATGACACCTCACTCGATGACCTGGTAAAAAATTTTATTTTCATTTCCGATTTCACCCTCCCCCTCCCCCAACTAACCCTTTAAGACAAAATTTAACTTTCAAAACTACACGGCCATCAATTCTTAATTTCAATATCTTCTATGTTAAATAGTTTCGGAGAAAATCGGGTGTGACCGACAGACAGACAGACGGACAGACAGACACCGACGTGATGTTATAAGTGTTTCGTGCAAAACATTAAAAATTAAAAATACGATAACAAACCTATTTTTTTTTAAAAGTCGCTGTTGACCTTTGGGACTACCACTCCAATTATTTTATAATAAACAAATTAAATCGACGGTTTGCATGTTGAGACTTAACTTATCCCCAAACTGTGAAGTGTTTAGTTTACTGACTTTTGTCAATAGTTATTCTTTGTTTAATTGTTTTAGAGTTGTGTGTAAACATATTTAAAATTTGAATTATCTAAAGAATGCAGTGGGGTGATCGAGGAAATAGGATTGCTGTTATAGCTTTATTTAGGTGTAGTACAGAAAAAAAACATTTTTAAGACCTCAAAATCGCTTAAAATAAGTCGTTATGTTTACTAAGCGATAAAATTATTTACTGAGAGGGAAGGAATAAAAACCAGGCGGCAACGTTTAGGAAGACAAAGAAGTGTTCGAACGCCACGCTCGTTAAAGCTGTAAATGCGCGAATTGACCGAAATCAAAAAAATTTATCCAGTGAGATGAAAATTTCGAAAAATTCTGTGTCTCTTATTATTAAAGAAGACTTAAGACACATTGGTCATTTGCTAATGGAAGATTTAAAGCGAAAACGGTGCCAAGATCAGTTTTGTTGAAGGAATACGCTAATGACAAACAGAGAAAAAATTCTGTTTACCGCCGAAAAAAATTTTCACTGTCGAACAATCTTTCAGTAAGTAAAATGATAGGATTTACGTCAGATCTTCTAAAGAACCGTCTGAACTTGTTCCATAAGTTTAGAGGCGACATTATCCAGCATTAGTTATGGTTTGGTCGGGAGTCAGCTTTGATGGGGTTACCAGTATTCATTTTCGTGAAAAAGGGGCGAAATCCTCGGCTAAAATATATCAAGATACTATTTTAGAGAACATTATGAAACCTATTAACTATACTCTTTTTAAAATAAACATTGGGTCTTCCAGCAAGATTCTGCAGCAGGACAAAAAGCTAAAACAACATAAGCATGGCTTCAACAAAATGTGCCTTCATTTATTACTACGGAAGATTGGCCTTCTACAAGTTCTCAACTAAATCGTTTAGATTATTAACTATGGTCCCTGTTAGAGGGTACAGTTTACTCTAAAAAACATGCCAATCTTGACTCTTTAAAACGAGCTTTAACAAAAGCGGTGGACAATTTTCCGTTGGATCAAGTACGTGCTGCCATAGACAGATGCCCAAATCGTTTGAGGGTTTGTGTAAAAGTAAGAAGGGGACATTTTGAGTAAATGTTAAGTTAAATTTATCATTATGAATATATTAATTAGTTCATAATAATTTGTTCTAGTTTTCATAGAAATTAAATGTTTAGGCAATGTTTTCATTATAACCGTATTTATGGGAGTACTAGGTATATATCTATAATATACTCGTATATGAAATGCAACGTCTGTTTGTCCGTTAGTGCGCTTATCACTGGAGAACCACTAATCTGATTTACGTACTTTTTTTTTTTTAAACATACATATATTCTTTGGCCAGGTTATAGGCTATATTTTATTACGGTAGATAGCATAAGAAATGAGCAGTGACGATAATAGTAAATGAGGTCGGAAAAAAGTTTGCCGCTAGCGCGTTTCCTTGCAATACACAAATATAGAACAATATTATGTAGCAAAGAATATCTATAATCTATAATATATATACAAAAATGCAATCTCTCTGTCTGTCCATTAGTGCGTTTATCACGCGAAAACCCCTCATCCGATTTACGTGTCTTTTTTAAATTCATACATATATTCTTTGCCAAGGTTATATAAAAATAATAATAATATATATATATATATATATATATATATATATATATATATATATACATATATATATATATATATATATACATATATATATATATATATATATATATATATATATATATATATATATATATATATAATGAAACGTCTCTCTGTCTGTCTGTCTGTCCGTTAGAGCGCTTATCCCTCGAGAACCACTTATCCGATTTACGTGATTTTTTAAATTCATACATATGTTCTCTGACCAGGTTATAGATATATATTTTATTACATCTATAATATATATAAAATGCAACGTATTTCTGTCTGTCTGTCTGTCCGTTAGTGCACTTTTCACTGGAGAATCACTTATCCGATTTATGTATTTTTTTTTTTAACATACATATGTTCTCTGGCCAGGTTATAGGCTATATTTTATTACGATAGGTAGCATAGGGAATTAGCAGTGACGATAATAGTGAATGAAGTCAAAAAAAAGTTTGTCGCTAGCGCGTTCTCTTGCAATACACAGCCTAAACCATTAAATATGAAACAATATTATGGAGCAGAGAATATCTATAATCTATAATATATATATATATATATATATATATATATATATATATATATATATATATATATATAAAATGCAATGTCTCTCTGTCTGTCCATTAGTGCTTTTATCACGCGAGAACCACTTATCCGATTTACGTGTCTTTTTTTAAATTCATACATATATTCCATGGCCAGGTAATTTAATAATAATAACCTATATCTATAATGTATATAGTCTCTCTGTCTGGCTGTCTGTCCGTTAGTGCGCTTATCACTGGAGAACCACTTATCCGATTTTTTTAAAACATACATATGTTCTTTGGCCAGGTTATAGGCTATATTTTATAACGTTAGGTAATATGAGGAATAAGCAGTGACGATAATAGTGAATCAAATCGGAAAAAAGTTTGCCGCTAGCGCGTTCTCTTGCAATACACTGCCTAAACCACTAAATATGGAACAATATCATGTAGCAAAGGATATCTATAATATATATAAAATGCAACCTCTCTCTGTCTGTTTGTCCGTTTGTGTGCTTATCACTGGAGAACCACTTATCCGATTCACGTAGTTTTTTTTAAACATGCTAAACCATTAAATAAGGAACAATATGATGTAGCAAAGAATATCTATAA
The DNA here is from genome assembly GCA_019049505.1 of Pachyrhynchus sulphureomaculatus. Taxonomy (NCBI): domain Eukaryota; kingdom Metazoa; phylum Arthropoda; class Insecta; order Coleoptera; family Curculionidae; genus Pachyrhynchus; species Pachyrhynchus sulphureomaculatus. The sequence goes on along the minus strand of CM032454.1, from coordinate 156,322,813 downwards.
TACATATAAAATGCTACGTCTCTCTGCCTGTCTGTCTGTCTATCCGTTAGTGCGCTTATCACTGGAGAACCACTTATCCGATTTACGTGCTTTTTTTTAAATCATACATATGTTCTCTGGCCAGGTTATAGGATATATTTTATTGCGTTAGGTAACATAAGGAATAAGCAGTGACGATAATGGTGAATCAAGTCGGAAAAAAGGTTACTGTTAGCGCGTTCTCTTGCAATACACTGCCTAAACCATTAAATATAGAACAATATCATGCTGCAAAGAATATATTATATATATATATATATATATATATATATATATATATATATATATATATATATAATGCAACATCTCTCTGTCTGTCGGTTCGTGTGCTTATCACTTGAGAACCACTTATCCGATTTACGTGTTTTTATAAATTTTTACATATGTTCTATATAATTCGAAATAAGCCTAAATAATGGGAGATAAGCAGAGATAAGTCTAGATAATGGGAATTATTGTGAGATAATGGGAGATAAGGAGAAATAATGGGAGATAAGGTGAAATATTGCTAGATAAGTCGAGATAAGCCTAGATAATGGGAGATAAGGTGATGTAATGGGAGATAAGAGGAAATAATCAGAGATATGGAGAAATAATGGGAGATGAGCAGAGATAAGCCTAGATAATGGAAATTATGTAGAGATAATAGGAGATTAGGAGAAATAATGGGAGATCAGGGGAAATAATGGCAGATATTTTATTACGTTAGGTAACATAAGAAATAAGCAGTGACGATAGTAGTGAATCAAGTCCACGCGAGCGGAGCCGCGGGCACTGTTAGTATATATATATATATATATATATATATATATATATATATATATATATATACATATATATATATATATATATATATATATATATATATATATATATATATATATATATATATATTTATACATATATATATATATATATATATATATATATATATATATATATATATATATATATATATATATATATATACGTTAGTTTTTATTTAAAATCAAATTATTTTTGGTAATTTCAAAAATAGTCATAAATAAGCAAAGCATATCAAGTTAAAATAAATATATTTTCCGGTATAGAATTAATATTTATAATATAAGATCATATTAATATAATAATAATTGCACTTCTTTATATCATTTTGATAAAATGAAAAAATCAGCCTATTCGTACACAGTTGCCACAATCATCTGCACAATATCCCTTTATACAAAAACAATCAAAAACAATATAATATGGACATATTGTAGCGTTACATTTGTTTACACATGTATTGCTTGCTAGACACTTTTGAAGGGGTTTAGTGCAAATTATGCCTTTACATGGATCCTCTTCTTGGGTTATCACTACAAGAAAAAAAAAACCGATGTATTATTTTACTCATAACTTATGAATAATATAACGACCAAAAATATGCAACTACACCTATCATTACGTTACAACAGGACTTGTAAATGCTATTGGTATGACTAATTATTGTCTGTTCTAAAAAAAAATGTATTTCTGTTTTAAAAAAAATATTTTTCGCCTAATTCGAACCTGATTAAAGAATAGATTCTAGGCTCGTGTTTTGACCAAATTTTTAATGGTACTTTCCTCTTGTAAATAAGATGGCTATGCAAATATTTTTTTTTTAGGAAATGTTGAATTATTGGTGAAGTATTGGTATTATTCTTAAAGGTTTGTAAATTTATCTATTATTACATAACTTTTATATATAAAAAAAATCTTCTCTAAAAGCATCATATATCTTATATATAGTCCTTATACAGTTTGTCAAATAAAAATGTGTCCGTGATAATTCATTTTTGGTAGATGCGAACAAAAAATCTGTAGAGGAAACCTTTGTCTACGATTCATTTTAATAAAAGTATTACTCAATTCCGAACTTTCGTCTAAATCACCTAAAATCCAAAATGAGTCACTTGTTTGCGCGTAGGTTCGAGGTAGTCTTTCTTTGTTTCCATCTAAAGGGGCCTAAAATGACACATTCCGCGGCCGCTAAATATATTAAAAAGTCGGTATCGTTTGTAAAGAACTGGGTAAATTATTTTAACGAGACGAAAAACGTCGACGACCTGCCAAAACGTAGCTTGGTAGGCAGAGTCACTCTGTAAGTCGACAAACGAATAGTGTCTTTGATTTAACGGGACCCGAAATTGATGCTGCGTCAAAGAGCGGCGAAATTAAAAAAAATCGGGTTTGAATGTATCCCATGAGACCATTCGATAACATTTTCGTGCTCATGATGTGAAATTCTGAAGCACCTTGAAGAAACCTTGGCTGGGCGAAAATTATGTGGCGAAGCAACTCGCTTGGGCCCACGATAAGTTACTAAAGCAGCCCTCACAATCACCGGACGTCAACCCTATTGAAAACGTTTGGTCCCTTCTAAAGTGAAAGTTCAGAGGAAAGACTCTGAGGACTTTGACTCATTTGTCGCGAGATTCGAAAAATTTGCAGGACGCAGAAATCTCGTCGACAGCATGCCTCGAAGATACCCTGCGATTATTGATGTAGGAGACGATTGAATAACTTACTAAGGTAATTGCCATTGTTAGCACACCAAACAAAAAATTGATGGCAAAAAATGTTTTCTAAACATATTTTTTCAAGGTCATGTTCTTACTTGACGGACTGTAATAATTTTTTCTTATGAGCTAGAAATTTCTGGATGTGATCTCATATTAAATATTTCAAAATCAGCAAGGTCGCAGTACAGCCCTGGTAAACGCGCAATATTAACTACGTTGAGACTTTGGAATCTCTGGCACAAATAAATTTAGGATCATCCCTCTGTAAACCTCCCCATTATATGTGTCCTTTTTTTATACATTCAATAAGCAAAATTTCTTTGTGACTCTAAAAAACGATCGTAATCAGTTTTCCGAAAGACGACTGAGTTTCCACCTTCTTTGGACGTGAAGAGCTCTTATGCACTCATTGCATTGAGGCCTGTTTCGTAAGAGGATCCCAAGAGAACACAATTCTTATCACCTTTGACACTTTACTTAAAATAAAATGGCCTTAAATTTCTGTCCTATCCAAATTCTGCTCTGGTGTAAGAAATTTGGGAATCCGTTTTTATCCACAAATCTTAATACACGTTCTTGAAAACTGTAATTTCAGATATACCAACTTCTTTAGCACTGGGATCTTCATTGGTTGATCTATTACTTAAAATATTTAATCGTAATTATTGAATCAGGTTATATTTAGTATGAAGAAATCAATTTCAAATTTAGTTTAAAACTGTGTAACATTTATCAAAACTACACAATTACTTTATTTTTGCACTCGACGCAAGTTTCGTTAACGATATTAGCTTCATCAGGAGCGATGAATGACTAAATTTTAGAATATAAACTAAACTATTTATACTAAACATTCGAGTGGAACTAATTACGCCAGGGGCGGTCTAGTAACCCTTTACAGAGAACTATGAAGAATAGGTCTTCAGACCTTATTTAGACTATTTTTACATTTTATTATTTCAGTACTGTTGTGTAGTGTTATTGTGTCAAAGATTCCAAAGTTTCAACGTAGTTAATATTGCGCGTTTACCAGGGCTGTACTGCGACCTTGCTGATTTTGAAATATTTAATATGAGATCACATCCAGAAATTTCTAGCTCAGAAGAGAAAATTATTTATTACAGTCAGTCAAGTAAGAAGAAGTTGATTGGACAACTTACTAGGGTAATTGCCATTGTTAGCATACCAAACAATAAATTGATGGCAAAAAATATTCTCGAAACATATTTTTTCAAGGTCATGTTCAAGGGGTACTCCGACATCCCTGGAGTAATTAGTTCCACTCGAATGTTTAGTATAAATAATCTAGTTTATATTCTAAAATTTAGTCATTCATCGCTCCTGATGACGCTAATATGGTTAGCGTCAAGTGCAAAGATAAAGTAATTGGTATAGTGGTGATAAATGTTACGCAGTTTTAAACTAAATTTTAAATTGTTTTCCTCACACTAAATATAACCTGATTCAATACTTACGATTAGATATTTTAAGTAATAGATAAACCAATGAAGATCCCAGTGCTAAAGAAGTTGGAATATCTGAAATTACGGTTCTCAAGAACATGTATCAAGATTTGTGGATAAAAACGGATTCCCAAATTTCTTACACCAGAGCAGAATTTGGATAAGACAGAAATTTAAGAGCATTTGCCCATTTTATTTTACGTAAAGTGTCAGAGATGACAATAATTGTGTTCTGTTGGGACCCTCTTACGAAGCAGGCCTCAATGCAATGAGTTCATAAGAGTTCTTCACTTCCAAAGAAGGCGGAGACTCAGTCGTCTTTCGGAAAAATGATTGCGATCGTTTCTTAAGAGTCATAAAGGAATTTTACTTATTGAATGTATAATGGAGAGGTTTGCAGAGGGATCCTAAACCTGAAGCAGACCATTAGAGAAAAACTTCCGAATTCACTGAGAACTAAAACTTAGCTGGCCTTGAACAGTTTAAGTCAATACTGAATTACAACATACGAGGCTGGTTTGAAAAGTCCGTGCAAAGTCCGAAAGATGGCACCATCGGCGCATATCGAGGTCATGTTTAGTTAGTAGCATCTCTTGAATGAACGCACACCAAGTTTCAGCCATATTGGTCTATTTCTTTGTGTTTGGCATTCGTGTGAATCAAGGAAGTCGAGTGATTTTCAAGAAATGGACGAAAAAGAATTTCGTGTGGTGATTAAAAATTACTTTATGAAAGGCAAAACGCCTCAGGAGACTAAAGAGAAGCTTGATAAACATTATGGTGACTCTGCACCTTCGGTTAGAACAGTTTATAAGTGGTTTCAAAATTTTCGGACTAGCTATATGGGCACAAGTGACGCTGAACGTTCTGGACGGCCCGTGGAGGTTACGACTCCAGAAATCATTGATCAAATCCATGATATGGTGATGGATGACAGAAGAGTTAAGGTGCATGAGATTGCTAGTGCTGTGGGCATCTCGACTGACCGGGTACATAATATTTTGCATAAACATTTGGACATGAGAAAGCTATCCGCAAGATGGGTGCCGCGATTGCTCACGCTTGACCAAAAACGGAATCGTGTGAAGTGTTGCAAGGATGGTTTGCAGCTGTTCCAGAAGAATCCGGAGGACTTTAAGCGTCGTTTCGTCACTGTGGATGAAACATGTATACATTACTATACTCCTGAGACCAAACAACAATCTAAACAATGGGTTACCAAGGGGGAATCTGTACCAAAAAAGGCGAAGACCGTTCCTTCGGCCGGAAAGGTTATGGCGACTGTCTTTTGGGATTCGCAAGGGATAATCCTCATCGACTATCTGGAAAAGGGTAAAACTATTACAGGTGAATATTATTCATCGTTATTGGACCGATTGAAAACCGAGCTGCAAGAAAAAACGCCCGCGATTGGCCCACAAGAAAGTCCTTTTCCATCACGACAACGCACCAGCACACACCTCAGCAGTTGTGGTCGCAAAATTAATGGAAATAGGATTCCAACTCGTTTCACATCCCCCTATTCTCCAGACTTGGCTCCCTCGGACTACTATTTGTTCCCCAATTTGAAGAAATGGCTGGCGGGACAAAGATTTTATTCAAACGAGGAGGTGATTGCAGACACTAATGGATATTTTGCAGACTTGGACAAATCCTATTATTCGGAAGGGATCAAGAAACTAGAACATCGTTGGACGAAGTGTATAAGCCTAAAAGGAGACTATGTCAAAAAATAAAAAAGGTTTACCCCAAACACATAAGTAGTTTTTATTTTTGCACGGACTTTTCAAACCAGCCTCGTATATTCTACGAGCGTGGATTGATAAGTCTGGTAAATTTTTATAAAGTGGCGGGAAATTTTGTTAAGCTGTATGACTGTTGGTAAGCGTCGTTCTTGTAACAGTTGTATTCAAAGCTTCAAACAGATGAAACGCACAGTTGTTTATTGTCAACTACCGTAGGAGATCGGTGTTACACGTTTTGTAGAAACTGATAAGGGCGAGAATCGTGCAGTGATAAAACATTTTTATTCAAAAAGTGTACTGGGGCCCAAATTGAAATTGAACTGAAGGAAGTTCATGGGGACTCTCGACCTGCACTTAAGACCATCTATTACTGGACAAAAGAATTTAAACGTGGTCGTACGAGTACTGTAGATGCTGCAGGATGCCCGATTCAGGTTTCAACTGAAAAAATGGCCGATAAAATTCATGGTATCGTAATTGAAGTTCTTGTCAGCTGGGTAACATTGCTGAGATATAGGCATCTCATATGAACGAATACATAATATCCTGCATAAACTCCGAAAAATATAAAAGCTGAGTCCGTAATGGGTGCTGCGTTTATTAACTCCAGACCAAAAACACAAGAGGGAAGGTATTTTAAAATCGTGTTTGGAAAAGTTACAGACTAATCCCAAGGATTTCTGGCTTTGTTTTGTGACTGTAGATGAAAACTTGGATCCATCAATACACCCCGAAGATAAAACAGTAGTCAAAACAGTGGGTTGGCGAAGGTGAATGTGCACCGACAAAAGCCGAAACTGGTTTATGGGCGGAAAAATTGATGACAACTGTTATTTGGGACTGATAGGGTATCATCACGATTAACTGTTTGGAAAAGGGTAAAATAATGGCTTTTATTACGCAACGTTAGTGGAACGTTGGCGTAGTGCATTGAAGCAGAAGCGACCAAGATTAGCGAGCAGAAAAATGTTCCTTCGCCAGGACAATGTGCCTTCTCACATATCGGCCGTTCCAGTGGCACAAGTGCACGAGCTGGGCATCGAAATAGTTTGTAGATTTGGCACAAAGTCGTTTTTATTTGTTTCCTAACTTTGAAAATAGGCTTGGAGGTGAGAAATTTTTCGTCAAATGAAGATAACCTCTTGCTATGCTGTAATCGAGTATTATGCACAGTCAGAAACAATTTTTTTCTGAGGAAATATAAAAATTGGAATCTGGCTGGATCAAATGTATTAGGTTCAATGGAGGTTATGTTGAGAAATAAATTTGTACTTCGCAAAGAAGGTTATTGGCCTTGTTTTTGGTAAGACTTTTCAATACACCCGCGTAAAACCTTGATTTAGCTCCCTGCGACTTCTTTTGTTTAAACTTTTGTTGTCTAAAATTTTTCTTAAGAGGATGAGTTGAAAAATATTTTTTATTTAGACATAAAGAAACTACTTGAGATATGCTGTAGTGCAGGGGTCGGCAACCTATGGCATGCGTGCCATCTCTGGCACGCCAAGCAATTTTGAATGGCACGCGTACCTATTCAAAGTTTACACATTAATTCTGTAATCTGTAACATGTTTCGAAATTAAGTAAATAATCGAAGACAGTATTACTTTAACGATACAAACAAAAAAGATATATTATATAGGTCACTAGGTATTATTACCAAAAACTACAAAATATATATTTTGTAATTTATAATTTTACTGAATGCATTGTTTTGGCTTTAATTTCGGCAAGTATTAAAGACGGCAAGTCAATATAAGCCTAGGCAAAAACACAAATAAACGACCTCAATTCAGATCAAAAGAGCCGCTATAAGGCGGTTTTTGTTTGACTTGACTTCAGTCGTTCCGACGCGCGCCGCAACTCTTTTTATATTGCCGAACTTTAGTTTTTGTTAGATTTAACTTCTAGGCGGCCCTTTGATTGCAATGGGCGCGTTGCAGATAATAATGTTTGTTCTAAGAAATTTAATAAACGTAATTATTGGAATTTTCTGGAAACATTATTTTTCTATATATAGCAAGCGGCTACACGTTTGGATCATTTAGTATAGAAGTAACATCCATTCCACTCAATAGTCGTCGAAAAGTTTAAAAATTAAAATTACGTTGCGTTATGGCCGCGAAGAAACAGAAGGTAGACGTTCGATCATTTCAAACTTCATGGACAACAGATTACGGTTTTGTACAGCAAAACGATCGGGCCATTTGTGTCCTATGTCGGGAAAGCGTAGTTTTCCGGACATCCAGTGTTCAACGACATTTCCAGATAAAACATGAATCGTCATTTAAAGATAATGCTGATAAAACGGAGGCAATACAAAGAGCAAGTAAACAATACAAGAAACAGTCAACATTCTTTAGCAAAGTTTTCCAAGGAAAAAATCAGGTAACCGAATGCAGTTTCAAAATTGGACAGTCGTTGGCACAAAAGGGTAGGCCGTTCATTGACGGAGAATTTATGAAGCAAACGTTTTTGAGTACTGGCTAGATTTTATTCGACGACTTGCCTAATAAGGATACAATATTGGCCAGGATTAGGGATATACCGGCATCAGCGCGGACCATCGAGAGACAAATTACCGAAATGACACAAAATGTCCAAAAACAGCAGGGAGACGCTATCAAACGGAGTTTTGTATTTAGTGTAACATTGGATGAAAATGTCGATATTAATGACATTGCCCGTCTGGCAATCGTTGCGCGATACCTCGATGATGGCAGTGTGTACGAAGAGCTGATTTGTCTGTTTCCATTGCAGGGAACTACAAGAGGAGAGGATATATTTTCAGAATTTGTTAAACATTTTGAAAAGCGGAACATTGATTTAAATAAAATTTTTTGCGTAACGACAGATGGCGCTCCTGCTATGATTGGGAGACATAAAGGATTTGTTTCCCTTCTTATTGAACGCATGGGTCGATCAGTTTTGAATTTTCATTGCATAATTCACCAAGAGAGTTTGTGCGCTAAAATCTCCGCTGGAACTTTAAAATCCGCGATGGATAGGGTGGTTAACTTAGTTAACTACATTGTCGGTCGTTCTTCACTGATCCATAGACAATTTAAGGCGTTTCTGCAGGAATTAGGAAGTGCATATTCAGATATACCATTGCACAATAATGTTCGCTGGCTCAGCCGTGGTAGATTTGTGCAATGTCTGGGCGAAATTAAATCGTTCTTGTTGGAAAAAAATCAAGTGGATGCTTATCCTGAACTAGAAGATAAGAACTGGATCTGTATGTTAATGTTTCTTACTGATATTACAAACCATCTCAGTGAACTCAACTTAAAGTTACAAGGTTCAGGCAAAACAGTTCTGGATTTATACGAATCCTGGAAATCATTCAAATTAAAAATAGATTTATTTATCAGCTATATTACTACAAACACATATAAATATTTTCCAAATTTAAAAATTTATATATTCAGTGTCGACGATGGTGCACTAATAGACGAAATTCTTAAATATATGACTAATTTAAAAGAGGAGTTTATCGAGAGGGGTCAGGATTTTGATAAACATGGTCCTATGTTCGCTTTTTTAATCAAACCAGATTTGATGGATTTTTCCAGCAGTTGCTTTGATATATCTCTTTTCTCATGGATGGACATTAATGATTTTGATCTTCAATACATTGAATTTAAAAGCTCCGAGTTATGGAACACGAAATTTGTAGAATTAAGAAGGGTATTAGAAGGTGACTGCCAGAACCATTCAAACGAGATACTCAGTTGTTGGATGAGTTTACCAGAGAAATTTATTTGTCTTAAGAAAGTAGCGTTTGCCATGCTTACAGCTTTCGGATCATCCTATATCTGTGAACAACTTTTTTCCCATAGGAGAGTGATTTTAAGCTCGTACCGAAGCAGGCTGACAACAGACAACTCGGAAGCATGTGTGACACTGAAAATAACCAGACATGAACCGGATATAAGAAAACTCTCTAAAGAACTTCAAGCACAGGGTGTACACTAGGTCCTAGGAGTAGTAAAATAAAATTATTTGTTAAATGTTAAAAAATTTTTGTAATTAAACCTTCTAAAAGCAATATTTTAAGTTAATTTAAGTTAATTTTTGTTAATTTTAGTTGTAGTAAGTACCCATGTCGGCACGCAAAATGTTATATGGATGAAAACTGGCACCCCTTAGTTAAAAGGTTGCCGACCCCTGCTGTAATGTATTAGATTATACGACAGTTACATAGACCAATATATATTTCTTTCAGAGTTGCGAGATTTCCTTCATAACTATATAGATAATTTAAAAAATCACCCTAGTCACTTGAGAATAATACAATAAAATAGGAAATAATAAGTTAAAAGAGTTTTAGAATAATGAATTATTACCTGATACCAATAGCATAGCAAATAGAGTAACACTTAAGATGTTCATCGTGAATTGGTTTTCTTCGACGCACCTGTGGAAGTAATATTCTAAATAAGTACGTTCATATTTTTATACTCTCACAACATATACATATATATTTACACAGATAAAAAAAAAGAGTTCAAGGAAATAGATTTTTAAACTACAAATGCAAAAACAGGCATTGTTTTTAGAACATTGACGTTTTCTTATCACATGATTTAATGGAAAATGGAAAGTAAAAGAACTACACATCAAAACAGAGATTTTTTTTTATCATAACATTGATTTAGTACTATTTACAGTTATAACAAAATTTAAATCAGTCGTCTAATTTATTTTAAAAACAATGGTAAAGTATTTTCCTGACAAATAGATAAATATTGAAATTGACCTCTCTCACACTAACCTTAATTGGTGGGTATTATTTAGAAAAGAATGATAAGCAGTGGAGTTGGATCTATTTACTACGAAAAACTACATGTTTGCCTGTGTATATCCGTTCTTGAGAGGGTACTTGGAACGATTTATTACGTGGTCTGGGAGATCTTCGTTTTGTGTGATTTGTTGAAGAGCTTCATCACTAACATTATCAGAATGCCATAGTGTCATGGGTTCTCTGTCGTTGTCAGCATTAGCCAACCTCTTCGTTATAGATTCGAACGAAAGTCTACGTTTTGTAGCGTTAAAATCTATTTTGTTACTGTCACCCTTAGATAGAATTTCTTCCAGATTTTTTTTAAGTTGAACTATTTATGGATATTTGGATGAGCAATCGTGTGCGAATGTTCAAAGTAACTGAAGAAATAGGCGTACTGTCATCTGTAAAGCTATAGATTGAATTTCCTATCACTTCGCTAACGTAAAAAAGAATAAGAGTAAGTGAAAGTATAGAGTCTGGGGCATACCGGCGTTGATAGTGAAGAAATCCGTCCGTCGACTACTACTTGTAAGAAACGCTCTCTGAGGAAGCACGAGAGCCATAAACAAAACTTTTCGGACATACTGTAAGAGAGTAGCTTAGCTATGCCAAATACGGTCGAGTGAGTTGAATATATCCAGTGTAACCACCCGAGATTCTCCAAAGAGTTCAACTACGTTGTTTCAAATATGTGTTACATAAAGTGTAAGACCTCCTGTTGACCTCTGCTTATGAAAGCCATACTGATGGTCGCTAATAATATTGAATCATTCTACATATTTTAGCAATGCATAAACTTACAAAAATCTGGTAAGACACATCACAATCCACACAAAGATGAGACTTGCACTGAGTTTAATCTTCCGCATCTTTCTCTATGGATCTGAATCATGGACAATTCGCGCTGCAGAAAGGTGACTTCGAATAGCTAAATATTAAGATAAGTTTGTCCACCATTTGTAACCAGAGAATTTTCTGGTACTTTGGTCACATAGAAAAAAGATATCCGGACAATTTTCGAGAGGCTGATCATGACTGGAAAAGTAGAAGGGAACAATCACTTAACCGCTGGGCCGATCTGGTAAAATCAGTAACGAGGCTTAAGTGACCGATGCCCTGAAGCAAGCAGAGAACAAAGACAGATAGTGAAAACTGGTCGTTAAAGCGACCAAAAATTTCAAGATGGACACGACCTTAAGTAATGCAGTATACGACTGATAGGAGAAGATATTTTAGAAGATGCGGATTGACAGTTTTTTCAATAATTTTCGATATTATTGAAAGCAGCGCGACTGGTTGGTTGTTGTTTAGCAAGGTCTTTTTGCTCTTTCTGGTATCGGCTAAACTGTAGCGCATTTCCAGCAGGTAGGAAATATTCCCTTTCCGTATGATAGGTTGAAACGTCTACAAAAACGGCGATTAATTTACTCGCGCATTTTTTGAGTACTATGGCAGGTGTTTTGGTGTTTAGCTTTATTAAAATACATTTTATGATACGTTGTCTGAACACAATATCGGGCACCCTTGACTGTACTATGGGAATAGTTGGTGGTGTTTTTCTTTGGAAATCGACAGTAGAATGTAAAGCAAAGATTTCAGCTTACAAGTTGGCTTTCTCAACTGATGTTGTTGCAATAGTATTATCTGGTCGTGTGAGTTATGCCAGTGATTGACCAAAAGGACCTTGAATTGTTGGGGCGGGCAAGAAGTTTATTTTTATTCTTTGATTGCGTGCCTCCTTGATTTTGTCTATAATTTCTTCGGATCTGTTCCACGATACAATTTAAGATGTTGAGAATTTTTTCACTATTGTCACTAGACAAGATGCTTCTTTGCATTTTCAGTCAAACCAAAATTTGCATTTGGAAAAGCATTTCATAGAAAAAGGAATTTGAACTTCTATACCAGCCAGAATGACATCGGAAATCTCTTTAGCGTAGTCAGATGTGTCATCCGATCTAAAACAAATATTTAAGTTTGAAAATATTCCATGAGTTCTTTCCATTTAGCAGATTTGTAGCGGTTTAGGTACGCCTCTGTCACTGATAGGTAAGATACTCGATGTCAAAAGTAGTTTATGGTCGGAAGAACCTAACAGCTGATTTACGGTGGCAGTGGTAATCTCTGGATTGGTGATTAAAAACAGGTCAACTCTTCGTCTCGATCAGGGACCTTGTTTGTCGTTGTATTTGGATTCTTAAGCCAGTTGATGTTACTGGACATTAAAGTTATCCAACAAGGCAATTTCGGCTTTTGGATAATTAATCTATAAATGATGGATAGTGTCTTCAAGAGAAGCAAAAATGTTTAAAAGTTAATCGGTGGTCGATAGAGGTAGGTCAACAAATCTCGTGATTTGTTGAGCCTTGTTTTTAACCACATAATATCAAAGTTTCGGTGCTCCAGATTCTTCTATCGTGGGCAAGAGAGAATGCTTCTGACAAAAAAGAGATTCCAAAGTTACGCCTAAACCAGGAAGAGAAGACGTACTCAGGATAGAGAAAGTTGACTGGGCTGGTTGATGAACTTGGTTTCACAGACAGCGAGTATATCAGACTTATTTGAATGGAGGTGTTGGTGCACTGAATGTTTGAGTTTAATTCTCGTATGTTATAAAAATTAATTTTAAAATTGTGATCTCCGCATGTTGATGCTCCTGATCAGCCCCGCCCCCCTTCGAGATCTGAACGGAGGGCTATTTCACCACCGGAACTTTTTGATCCTGGTAGCTTTATCATGCTATTTTCTCCCATAGTCTGGGGACATAGGCACAGCCACGAAATGTTAAGCATTTTTACGCAACCTAAGCGGATGCAATAGTATCACACCGGCCGATGCCTAGTAGGGTCTGGGTATCTACCGTCTAACCATGGAGAAAGTTACTTCTAATAGGCAAACTTTTATATGTTTATTGAAGGTATATATTTTTAAAATTTCAAAATTGAAACAGTTACAACTGTTGAAATAATCATACTACGTTTCTAGATATGTTACATGGCAAAATAGTGAAGTTAATGAAATAACTATACATAAAATAGCAATAAAATAATAAAAACTTATTAACACAAAAGATACATACATTAATACTAAAAGAAAAAATATTATAGTCATTTATAAATAGTTGATAGATTGAAAAAATGATCAGCCTTATAATTCATGGTTTTCATATTCATTAGCCAAATTTGATTTTAGAAAAATAACCAAAAGTAACATAACAATGACATACTGTAGAGTGATATATGTTCCTTTCTACACATTCTTGAGGTGGTTTAGTACAAAGTTTGTTTGTATTGGACTAATCGAAGGCCCTACCGATGGAGCTTAAATATGAAGAAATAAAAATGAAGAAATAAAAATTATTTAAGATCCCTTATAGATATGGGATTAAACATTTGCGAGATAATTGAATTTGTTGCAGTAAGTTTTTATTTATTTTTTAAGTAGACATATACGATACGGTTTAGATGAGTATCTATTATATTGGATACATATTTGTTAGGGGTATTTTTTTATTATTTATTTCTCATATAGTTTACAATCTATTTCAAAGAAACAATAAGTCCATGTTTGAATGAAAATAATAAAACATGTTTTAATGATGGTTGTTATTAAGCCTACACATTTAACCCGGTTATTTTTCTGCTTAATTGATGATGATAACGACTAGTATTGTTGTAAAGATAACGGTACAACGCCACTCTGCTTAACAATTAACAAACTGTAAATCTATGGATGCAACAAACACAGACGTTTTTAAAAATAATGTTGGTCTCGCGTTTTATTCCCAAAATTTTCTGTAAAAATCCTATTAATCTGAGCTAATTACAAATGAATTACTTTATCTTTAGCAGAAAGATACAATAATTTGTATCTCTAGACAAGTGAAAAGCTAAAATAATAATTGCCGAAATATAAACTTTGTTCAGTTCTGGTATATTGGTCAATTATCAAAATCCAATTGGCAAGGCAAGTGATACACAGCGTATCATGTGGAACTTGCAGCAAAGTAGCCATTGAAAAGAATTAATATAGTATCTGTCGGAATGGAAGAGTATAAATTGGCTAATAAAAATAAACAAACCATATCCGCCCTTTTTCATCACCAGCCCAGACAGACTGCAAAAAAGATTTTAATAGTTGTAAACAGATAGCCAACATCGAAAACTACCTAAAAAGAACAAACCAAGAGGCCATTCAAGTCGATAAGGACACAGAAGACACGATGTAGTGAACTTACCTAACACGTGGCAGAACAATAACGCAATCCACAGACAAAACATAAATAACAAACGAAATCCTCCAAAACGACGGCCAGGGAGATGAAGCCAGCTACGACTAATCAGAGTCATTACAACCTCTAGAGCACATAAAATAAGCGGCAATAACATAATCTTCCAGTATACCATTGAACTCTGACTCATCAGTATTGAAAATATTGGTCAGTAGCATCTGAGAGATTTAGTCCGATATTTGTATTCTGTATGATGGTTCATAGATTTCTTGTTTAATTACCGTTTTCCAAGTGTTGAACGACTTTAGTTCGTCGTTTAGCACACCGTTGTATATATATATATATATATATATATATATATATATATATATATATATATATATATATATATATATATATATGTATATGTATATATATATATATATATATATATATATATATATATATATATATATATATATGTATATATATGTATATGTATATATATATATATATATATATATATATATATATATATATATATATATATACATATGTATATATATATATATATATATATATATATATATATATATATATATATATATGTATATATATATATATATATATATATATATATATATATATATATATATATATATATATAAATACATACATAGTGTTATGAAAATTGTTTAATACATTGAAATGAGTGACTCATGGGATGGTATAATCGTACTTTCTTTTTTAAATTTGAATATTTTTGAAAATTTAAAAAAAAAGACAAAACTGGATTTCACTGCCAACCCAATCCGCGCCTGATGTCAGGTGGCTGTCATTGGACCAGTGAAAACGAAAATGCTTAACAAGATATCTAAATTTCTCAGTGTTGCTAGATACACGATTTTAAAATTTTCTTATTTGAGAAAAAATTCATCATATAATAAATTAAAGTAATAATAAATAATATTTAATCAGACTGAAGAACATTTTTCATCTATTATTTCAAAAGACATCCCTTCATAAGGCGCGACAACATGTGCGTTTTCACATCTTCCATGTGATTATCTCTTAACAGCTGATGTTGTCTTTACAGTTCACCTAACATGTTTGGGCAAAATTTATCTAGCATACAAGAAAAGTTGATTTAATAACAATTCCAAAAGTATTACCGAAATGGTAAACAATTTTCTTGTGGCCAATCTAAGGTTTTTTTGTGAGACAGAAAAAGTGAGAGATATGTCACATAACATTAATTCGATTGGTGGAGATAATTTACTTCTAATAAGTTACTTTACTGTGTTCTCGAACTAAAAATTCAATGATGAGCTATTAACAACACACATTTTAAAACATTTGTTTTATCTTTCAGTTATTTAAAACTATTATTTCGGATAAAATCACAGAAAATTTATTTAATTATTTTATTATTTATTAGTTTGCGCGAACTTTTTTTTTTATTTTACTTATGTTTATAAACATTCTGTTATTTGTATAATGTTACTAACTGCAAATCCAATTAATTTTCATATTTTTTTCCATCTAGATGTTTCCAAGACTAATTTGGGAATCCCTGATCTATGCAAACATGAAGCTACCAACAAAGTGTCAACAAGTGTCCATTTTATAGAGATAAGACATAATAAGTTCACTTGTTGATATTTATTCGTTATTATTACTTAATCACTATTTGAATAAAATTTTACATGCAGCAGCGTTTTTTGAGTCGGGGAATTTAGTTAAGAATTTTCGTTAATTCTTAGTGAGGTGTAACGCACTCATAAAGTAAAAGTTATATATGAATTAAAAACTTAAAAAATATATTTAGAGAACTTCCCCGACTTTAAGCTTAATACATTGTGCACTTCTTGAGATCACTTAGCTAATTTGTTCCACATTAAATCTATCGTAGTCTCTTCTTGAGACCGTATAACCAGTAGTTAAAATGTCTCCAGGAGTATCGCTTATATCAAACTCAAGATGGAACTAATTCCCTGTATATATTTTTAAATTTTTTAATGATTTTAGAATAGGGGTGGTTGACAAGAGTTTAAGACGCTAAATTTTATAAGTGCTAGTTAAAATATCTCAGAAGATATTCTTTGGATATATTTTTAGAATCTTTTATTTCATATTTAATCTTTGCTTTCTGAGTATCTTATGCACTTATCAAGGGCCAACAAAAATTCATAACTAAGTTTTCTAGATCCAAACCCTTCTGCATGTAAAATTTAAGTCAAATTGTAATTAAGCATCAACCTGGAACCTCATTATGTGTAGCCTCTATAAAATAGAAACTCGTTGGATATTCAAATGATTTCGTTGCTAACTTCATCATGCAAACTATTATCTCCCCCATAGACATAGAGGATGGGCTGAGCATTAACTTCATAAAATTGACCACTCTCTAGAAAGAGACAGAGAGATTGTGCGGCCAATATCTGTCTCTTTTCTGTAAGCCTGTAATAAACAAGGCGCTGTACCCCGAGACGGAATTCAGGCGAGAAAAGCCCCATACCCGATTTTAGTTCAAACAGAACAGCTACTGGCCACTCATTCGCTTTGTCTCTCTCACACTTTTGCGTCCATATTTACTTTACAGCGGGATACGGAACACTCAGTCCATCCTCTATGTCTATGATCTCCCCATTTTCAGTCAGCTGGTTTTGACAGTTACCGTTTACGAGTATCACTGGTTTAAAAATATTTATATTTAAAAAGTGAATTATTTATTATTGAAAAAGTAATACATGTTAAAACAATACGTTAAAGTTAAGGCAGTAACTTTAGAAAAAATAATCGAAGTATATCAAATTAAAATAAATTTATTATTATTTAATACAATAATAAAACAATAATAACATAATAATGTAATAATAATTGTAAATCTTTATATCGATTTGACAAATTGAAAAAAATCAGCGTCTTCGTACGCAGTTGCCACAGTCATCTGCACAATATCCCTCTATGCAAAAACACTCATAAACAATATTCAATGGACATGCTGTGGAGTTACATCTGTTGACACATGAATTGCTTCCTAGACACTTTTGACGGGGTTTAGTGCAAATTACTCCTCTACATGCCTTATCTTCTTCACACTGCTCTTTGGTTATCACTACAAGAAAAAAAATTGAAGTAGTATTTTACTCATAACTTATGAATAATATAACGACGAGAAATATGCAACCATTTTTATTATTACATTACAACAAGACTTGTAACCTGAACTAATTATCGTCTATTCTAAAAAAAATGTTTTTCTGTTTTAAAAAAATTATTTTTCGCCTAATTCGGGCCTGGTTAAAGAAAATATTGAAGGGTTGTGTGTTGATCAAATTTTTAATGGTACCTTAGTACCATGGTATCGCCATCTTATAATTAAGGTGGCGATACAAATACATTTTTTATACACTGTGACAGTTGTTTCGTACCATATATAACAAAAAGAAGTAAAAGGTGGTTAAAGGTGTTTTTTGTCTAGTTCTTCTCATGTTTTTCCAATAAGTATGTGCAGTATTGTGTTTTTTGTTGCATGGAATTATCCAGAACACAACACTTAGCACCCTGAAGAAGAAAATGAAATATTTTCGAAAGCTTAGCGTAGCTTTTAGCACTATCTCCATGACTGCTTATCCCAGGAACTTGAATTTTGCTATATATATATATATATATATATATATATATATATATATATATACCGGGTGACACAGCCAACATGTAACACCCTGTAATTTTTTTTATTATGAAAGTTACATATTTCCGTTATTAATTTTACCTTTTATTTACTCTTGTTCAAAATAAGTATAATAAGGTTTTTAAAGGCAGCAACCACAAATTTCCTAAATATATGGAAAAAAAGGCCAACAATACATGGAGATAATTAGAGAGAAATGATCTTAAACCTGAGGTAGACCATTAGAGAAAAACTTCCGAATTTATTGACAACCGGCTATTGCACAATAACTGCGGGATTCACAAGCTTCGGACAGTTTAAGCCATTACCAAATTACAACATTTATTCTACGAGTGTAGACTGATAAGTCTGTAGCCCAAATAGAAACTGAATTGAAGGAGTTTCATAGGAACTCTCTACCAGCACGTTGTAACGTAATTTGAAGGACTTCTGGCTTCGTCTTGTGTCTGTAGACGAAACATGGATCCACCAATGTAACTCGAAAACAAAATGGCAGTCAAAACAGTGGATTGGCAAAAATGAAAGCGGAAACAGGTTTATCGGCGGGAAAAGTGAAGGCAACTGTTATTTGGGACTCACGGGGTATCATCATGACTAACTGTTTGGAAAAAGGTAAAACAGTGACTGGCTCTTATTACGCAACCTTATTGGACCGTTTGTATAGTGAGTTGAAGCAGAAGTGACCGACATTAGCAAGCAAAAAAGGGCTCCTTTATCAGGACTATGCCCCTGCCTACACATCGGCGGTTGTAATGGCACAAGTGCACGAGCTACGGGGGAAGAAATTTTCGTCGAATGAAGAGGTTATCTGGGCTGTAAACGAGTATTATACACAGTCTGAAGCAATAGTTTTTTCTGAGGGAATAAAAGAAATTGGAATCTCGCTGGGCCAAATACATATATTGAGTTCAATGAAGATTATGTTGAGAAAGAAATTTTTATTTTGTGGAAAAATGTTATTACCTTGTTTTTTTCAAGATTTTTCAATCCACCCTCGTAAAACTTTGATTTCGCTCCCTACGACTTCTTTGTGTTTAAAACATTTGATGGACAGAAATTTTCTTCAGATGATGAGTTGAAATATTTTTTGTTAGATGGAATAAAACAACTTGTGAAATGCCGTAGTGTATTAGTGTAGTCGATAGTTATATAGAAAAATAGATATTTTTTAAGCGTTGTGAGATTTCCTTCAAAACTATGTAGATAACTTAAAAAATCACCCTGGTGGCTTTAGAATTATAATTAAGTTAGAAGAGTTTTAGAACAGTAAATTTTTACCTGATACCAGTAGTATAGCAAATACTACAACTCCTAAGCTATTCATTGTGAAATGGTTTTCTTCGAATCACCTGTGAGAGTAATATTCGAAATACGTACGTTCGTATTTTTATACCCATTTTTAAAAAAATATATATGTAAACATAAATATTAAACATATACGTACATATTTACACAGATACAAATAGAGTTCAAGGAAATTGATTTTTGAACTATAAATGCATAAACTGGCATTGTTCTTAGACATTGACGTTTTCTCATGACCATCGTATGATTGAATGAAAACAAGTAAAATAACTTCACATTCAGAATAGACTTAGTACTATTTACAGTTATAATAAAATTTAAATTAGTCGGTTAATTAATTTTTAAAACAATAGCGAAGTGTTTTCCTGGCAAATCACTGAATATTGAATTTAACCTTTTTCACGCTAACCTTAATTGGTGGGTATTATTTACACAAAATGTTAAACAGTTGCGTTAGACTTATTTGCCACGAAAAATTCATTATTATCACCAAATAGAAGGCCATGGTGCTATGGATTTCCTGTCATCAGCATTAGCCGACCTCTTCATTTCTTCGAACGAAACCCCCTCAGGGGCTAGGGGTATTTCTATGCCCCTAGTATGGGATTTGACATTCTCGAGGTACCCGAGTCATGTTGTGTATGTCTGGTGTAGTCCTTTTTGTCAGTCCTGTTTCGTGTTCACTTTTGCAATCCCAAGGTGTAAGATACCGTGCCGAGGGGATATATGGCTCAGCACAATGAGTCTCAAAACGGTTCCTCTGGATAGCGGGCGCCCTCCAGAACTAAGAAGCCTTGCTACAGTATCCAGGCTCTGCTGTAGTGGACAGTTTTTCCTAGGTCTCTCGTGGGATTTATATGCCTTTATATAACTTAAATTTAAAAACAAGCGGGTCCAAAAGACTCAGAATAGAGTTTAATCCTTCGTCTCCTGAAATAAACACATACGATAAATTTTTCAAGATAACAATATCCACTGGTGCTTTTAAAAATGTTTCACCGTTTCACCGTTTTTATTACACAAATCGCTTCAATCGATATTTGGTACATTGTCTGGTACAACGAAATTAGCTATGGTTCTCTTCTCATAGAAGTATCTAATGAAAAACAGTCAAAAATCGCTTCCTCCCTCTGTTTGCTACATAACTATGAAGTAATAACCCAACTCCACAAGTCCCTTAATATTATCAAAGATGTCGTATCATGTTCTGACCTGAGCAATTTCTCTGATGATGAAAATTTAGATAATCTAAAGAGTCAGGGTGTTACAGAGCTGTTTCGTTTACCTCCCAGAAAAGATGCTTTTGGCCCTTCCTCCACCTTTATACTGTCATTTAGACTTCACCAACTACCCTCCAAAATACATGCCGGTTGGTACCCTATTGGTGTACGCCCTTACTTTCCGAGTCCGATGCGCTGTTTCCAGTACCAGAGGTTTGGCCATACTTCTTTAAAATGTGAGCAAGAATCCTCTTGTCCCTCGTGTGGACATTCTCAACACCTGGAATCTACATGTACTTCTCCTCCTATTTGTGCCAACTGTAAGGGCAATCATTCATCCAGATTCATACAGAGCTGTCCAGTTTACAACCAGGAGTTCGAAATCCAAAAAATAAGCACTTGGGAAAAAATATCTTATTCTGAAGCCAAAAGAAAATATTTAGCTCAAAACCTCCCTTTCTCTATGTCCTTCAGTTCTGTCACTAAGGGTATCAAACCCAAAATGATGTCTACTTACATTCAGTGTGACCTCTCTAACTTCACTTCTCAGTCCTCCCCTCAATCTTCAGAGGACACTTTTTATCTCACTCCTCAACCCCTGTCCACCCTTCTCCCCAATTACCCCTTCCTACCCCCGCCTCTATCCCTACCTCCCATTCTTCTCTTCTTCCCCCAAAACCCACCTCAACACTCAAAACCTCAATATTCCCTTAACCCCAACTCCCACCAAGCTCTCCTCCTCAACCAAAACACTCACATTAATCCCAATAACAAAAAAAAAGTTAGTCAGAACTACTAAATCTAACACTTCCTCGTCCAATGAGTCTATCCTGGAGATATCTACACCAGATAACTTAATGGAACTAGATCCTTCAGCTCCTTCTAAAAATTCTTCTTAAAATCTAGCAAGCCGTCCATACTTGCTCTCCAGGAAACAAATTTTAAAAATGCCCATTACTCCAACCTCAAAAATTATCAGGCAGTCACCTGCAACAGAATTGATCAATTAAGAGCCTCAGGTGGCGTAACATTATAGATACACAATTCTGTGGATTTTGAGCCGATTCATCTTCAAACTCCCTTAGCGATTAGAACTACATACAATTCTCCTACTACGATTTGCTCTCTCTATCTTCCTCCATCTTTGTCCCTCTCGCTAAGTGCTCTCGATTCCCTAATTTCCCAACTTCCTCCACCAATACTTTTATTAGGAGATTTCAACACTCACAATCCCATTTGGGGATCATCCCATACTTCCCTCAGAGGCACTATCATTGAAGAAATTCTCTCTAATCACCCTCTGACTCTTTTAAATCAGCCCTCTCTAACTTTTATATGCTCATCTACTGGATCCTTTTCTTCTATTGACCTCTCTATATGTAGCTCCAACATCTCCACATCCTTCCAATGGGATATCTCTCACGACATTTATGGAAGTGATCATTTCCCAATCATTATTCGTTCTCTGATCCAAATACCCACTATTATAAACTCCATTGAAAAACTGAATTTAGTAAAGGCTGATTGGCCTAAATGTTCATCATTAGTTAAACTCCCTACTACTCCAGTGCATGATTTTAACCTATTCATCTCCCAATTCACAAATAACATACTTTTCGCAGCCAATAATTCTATTTCAAAACTTCATCCTCATCACTCAAAACTACATGTTCCTTGGTGGTCCAAAGAATGTGCTAGGGCCACCTGTCAGAGGAAAACAGCCCTAAATCTTATTAAAAGACACCCTAATCAAGAGCACTTCAACAATTTTAAAAAAGCCAGAGCCCAGGCTAAAAAAATAATCAAAGAGGCTAAAACCAACACCTGTCGCTCTTTCACATCCTCAATCAAGCAACCCATCTCTTCCAAACATATTTGGCGATCTATAAAAATAATAAAGGGGGTTAACCCTTCCTTCATTCTGTCCCTTCAAGTCGATAGTTCCTTCCTCACTGACCATCAAGACATCTGCAACAGTCTAGCCTCACACTTTCAAAGTAAATCTGTCTCCTCTTCTCTCAACTCTGACACTCCCTCCCTTCTTTTCTCTTTCGACACTTCTTCTCGACATCACTACAACGATCCGTTTACTCTTCTAGAACAAAACATTGCAATAGCTCAATCAAAAAAAACTGCTCCCGGTCCTGATTATATTCACACATTAATGATCCAACATATTCCCCCGGACGCGTTAAAAGCGTTACTAAACTACTACAGTCATCTCTGGTAAAACTCCTGCTTTCCCTCTTCATGGCTGCATTCCACCATTATACCTGTCCATAAACCAGGTAAGCCCAGATCCCTCCCTGATAGCTACAGACTTATTTCCCTAACTAATCAACTTTGCAAAATAATGGAAAGAATGGTCTTACACAGACTATCGTGGTTTCTGGAAAAAAATAATCACTTGTCTCCTTACCAATATGGCTTTAGAAAACACCGATCTGCCATGGACCAGCTTTCATCATTGGAAGCCAATATAAGATCTGCATTCAATCAACATCATCATCTAGGATTACTATCTCTCGATCTTTCTAATGCTTTCAATACCATAAACAGAAATACCATTCTTACTCAATTAAAGGAAATGGGCTTGGAGGGTTTCCTCCCAAACTTCATACAAGCCTTTCTCACCCCGCGTACATTCAGAGTTAGGGCAAACGACCATCTATCCGATCCTTTAGTGCTTTCTCTTGGAGTTCCTCAGGGTTTGGTACTTAGTCTTACTCTGTTCAACATTGCGATGCTGTCTCTCACTAAAGTGATTCTTTATTATGTAAAGAACAAACTCTTTGCTGATGATATCATACTATATTATTCCTCAATCTCATCCTCAAACATCACAGACAATCTCCGGAGAACTTTAAGCGTTCTATGCAAATGGTCCAACTCCAATGGTTACTCTTTCTCCCCAAAAAAATCTATTTTTATTCATTTCTGTAAAAAAAGAAACTGCTCTAGATTCAATCCTCTCAATATTAATGGATCTCCTATATCTATTCAAAACTCTCATAATATCCTAGGGCTAATTTTTGATTTGGGTTTGACTTGGAACTCACACATTAATTATTTAAGATCACGCACAGTCCAAGATCTTAATCTTCTGCGCTTACTTACTCACTCAAAATGGGGTTCTGATTTTAGCTCAATCATAATCATTTATAAATCCCTTATCCTATCCAAGCTAAACTATGGAGATTTCATATATGACTCAGCGTGTCATTCAATCAAAAAAAAGCTAGACACCATTCAGAATCAGGCTTTGCGGTTAGCCACGGGAGCTTTTAGAACTTCACCTATCTCCAGTTTACAGTGTGTTTCCTCCATTCCATCCCTCTATCTCAACAGACAATTCTCTCTCATGAAATTTTATGCTCTTTCAATGAACCGTCCTCACTTTAAATTCTCATTAAATCTAACTTACCTTCATCTTTCTCGTACTATATCGCTATCATCCAACTCCATTCCTTCCAGGCTCAAACACCTTTTGACTCTATACAATTTCACCCCTCCCCGATTCGAATACCCTCTTACCACATTTTTTCCCCCTTGGCAATCTTAAAGCCTTCATATAGACTTCTCCATGTGTACACTTGATAGAGAGACTACTCCGAATAAAATTATCAACTCCATATTCATCCAAGTCATGTTTAGGGGTTGGAGCCGCCTTCATCGCTCAAAATATTCAGAAAACTTTCAAATTACCTCTTCACTCATCTATTCTATCAGCTGAGCTTCTAAGATATGCGATCACTACTCTTCCTAATTTCAAATTCCTAATTGCTTTGGATTCTCAGAGCGCTCTTAAATCCATTCAACATGAGAACCTTGATGACGCTTACATCAGACAAATAAAGGATTTATTACATGTTGCTAGACTAAAAAACAAATCCTTTATACTGATTTGGATACCAGGGCACTGTGACATTGCGGAAAATGACAAAGCTGATAATTTTGTGAAAAAGGCCTCTCTCTCTGGTGCTCCTGTTCTGGACGAAAATCATCCCAGAGATTACATAAAACATCTATCTCAGGAATTTAGAAAATTATTCCAATTACAGTGGGATCTTGAGGACACCAGCAATTAACTCTGGGACCTCAAAACTGATGTCTATCCTCCATTACATCATCAAACACTGAATAGAAAGGAAAACACCATTGTCAGAAGACTAGCCATTGGCCATACATATCAGACTCATTCTTTCCTTTTAAATAAAGAGGATCCCCTAATTGTCCATCATGTCATTTGCCACTTACTGTCAAGCACATATTTGAATCCCAACATTTATCTGATACCCGAGAAAAGTATCACATTCTATCCAACCTAAAATCGATCATCCAATCCTACAATATCATTCACAGACAAATTGGTGAATACTTAAAGGAAATAAATTTTAAAGTATAAAACTATAATACATTCGGGCGCTAGCTGCAGTCGATACGCCTTAACCCCTTAAATTCTCTCTCTCTCTCTCTCTTCGAACGAAAGGCGTTAAATAAGACAGCCATATATATATATATATATATATATATATATATATATATATATATATATATATATATATATATATATATATATTTATTACAATTTCCTTGAACTCTATTTGTATCTGTGTAAATATATACGTATATGTTTAATATTTATGTTTACATATATATATATATATATATATATATATATATATATATATATATATATATATATATATATATATATATATATATATATATATATATATATATATATACATATATATATATATATATATATATATATATATATATATATATATATATATATATATATACATATATATATATATATATATATATATATATATATATATATATATATATATATATATATATATATATGTATATATATTTTTAAAATGGGTATAAAAATATGAACGTACGTATTTCGAATATTACTCTCACAGGTGATTCGAAGAAAACCATTTCACAATGAATAGCTTAGGAGTTGTAGTATTTGCTATACTACTGGTATCAGGTAAAAATTTACTGTTCTAAAACTCTTTTAACTTACTTAATTATGATATTCTAAAGCCACCAGGGTGATTTTTTAAGTCATCTACATAGCTTTGAAGGAAATCTCGTAACGCTAAAAAAAAAAAATAACTATTTTTCTATATAACTGTCGACTATACTAATACACTACAGCATTTCTCAAGTTGTTTTATTCCATCTAACAAAAAATATTTTGTTTGCGCCTCAAAAAAAAAAAAAAAACAATAGCTTTCAACTCATGATCTGAAGAAAATTTTTGGCCATCAAATGTTTGTACACAAAGAAGTTGTAGGGAGCGAAATTAAAGTTTTAAAAAACAAGGTAATAACATTTGTGTATATAATACTCGTTTACAGCCCAGATAACCTCTTCGTTTGACGAAATTTTCTTCCCCCATAGCTCGTGCACTTGTGCCATTACAACCGCCGATGTGTGGGCAGGCGCATAGTCCTGATAAAGGAGCGCTTTTTTGCTTGCTAATCTCGGTCACTTCTGCTTCAACTCACTATGCAAATGGTCTAATAAGGTTGCGTAATAAGAGACAGTCACTGTTTTACCTTTTTCCAGACAGTTAGCCATGATGATACCCCGTGAGTC
>CM032454.1:156273468-156296098 GCA_019049505.1 Pachyrhynchus sulphureomaculatus | reverse complement strand
TGAAGATAAGGCTAAATGTAAACAAAAAGTATGACTCATGCTAATTTCCTTGAAGTGAAACCAAGTAAGCTTCTGCGAATTATTCTAAAAATAGAAATGACGTGATAGCTAGAATGTTCTAAATGGTCTGATAGGTCACAAAATAGATAAGAAAGGTCAAAAATAGCTGATAAGGAGTTGCTTTGAATGCATACAAGTTTAGTAAAATTGGTTATATTTGTCAAGAATAGTAAAATAAGTATGAAATGAGCTTAAAATAGTTTAAAACGATGATATTTGGATTCGATTGAAATGTTGTTGTCTAAATGGTCTGATTAGGTTCCTACTATTATTATTATATTGATGTATGAAATGAGCCTAAATAAATCTAAAACGAGTTGGACCTCGTTGAAATATTGTGTGTGAACTCGTTGGTAGAAAGCAAAATTTAAATTATATGATTTTGACTGGATGAATGCATGATTCAATAGATTCAACCTTGAGTAGAAAAAACAGCATAAACCCTTGAATATCCTAAGTCTTATTACCTTTATATACAAGATGTTTTTGTTTTAAGTGAGAATTGATGTATTTACATACATTTTCCGTACTAAAGTCCTTATACAGACTGTTTTGTTTTTAAGTAAGAATTGTGTTATATATTATATTTCCTAATAAAATCCATTATTACTACCTTTATATATAGGTTTTAAATGAGTATTGTGGAGACTCTTTTTCTTGATTGCTACCGATAAACATTATAGTTGATTTTTTGAATCAAATAAGTAGTGTAAAACAATTTGTGGTACTACATTGTACCTTTTTATCGTCACAGGTTATATGTGATGATCGAAACAGGAAGGTATTTTCCAATTTAATGTGGGCATATTCAGAGGGGATTTATTAAGAAAAAGTATACAACTGGAGTAAAGTAATATTTTAAATTAGGAGGGCTTAAACAACAATGAGTTTGGATTCTCGTTGAAATGAGAGAGAGAGTTTGAATTCGTTGTTTGTTTTTCTATGTATGTGAAATTACTACTAAATGAAACCAACAATTACCAAACAAAATAGAAAAGATGTAATATATAGAAAGTATAAACGCAAAATACTTGTAAATAAAATTAAATTCGAATGAGAGTTCAACAAAGTTGATAAGAAAGATTAAAAATAATGTGTTAAGGTGTTGAGTAGCTGTATGGAGAATCGTTGTTGTCGATTGGTAAATGTTAGTTTTAAACTGAATAAACTGATAAAATAGATATTTTTCACTAGAATGGTGGTTTAAATAAATAATTTGCACAATTTGCATCATAATTTGATAATGTCAAAACAAAACTATTGATTTTTCTACAGGTTTCACAGCAGCATATATCTTGACTGAATGAGAAAGTTAATGATTAACATCAATGTCATTTACTAATAAAACATAAAAGTTTGGTTATTTGTTTTTATTAATTCATTTAAAGCACAATACATGTTACAAGGTTTGAAAACAATATAAATAGATATTTGACGTCTTATACAATTTGATTTTACAAAAAAACAACTCTTGCTATTTTTTAGAAATATTAGAATTACAAACATTTAAGAAATAGATATCTTTCCCCAGGATTTTTGTTTAGCAAACCGATTGATCTTCTTGTAAATAAGTCTTCTCGTTTGTAAAAGATCGACTGGAGCTGTCTCAAAATAATGTTCAGTAGTTCTAGTTTTTTTAGTGTGTAAAAATTTTTTAAACATAAAATCCGCAACTTCATTATCGATGTTAAAATGCTTAATATGTCTAAATTTTCCAAGGTCTACTTCATTTAAATGGTTTTTAAGTAGTTTCAATGTTGGATCATATATCTTGTCCGAATAAACGTTCCAAAAATGAGGAGTAACTCTTAGATTTTCTTTACCTTCATCATGATCATATAATAACGATCCACATTCAATCTCCACAGGAATATCAAATTTCTGAGCTATTTCAAAAATCAATATTGATGTTGGTAAACAGGCTGCGAAGTATTTTCTTTGACTAAATACTAGCTCTACTGTTTTTTGTATAATTTCCAAGATTTCGGTTTCACGAGACATGTTTTTTCCTGAAACATCAAAATGTTATTTTTAAGACAAAATAATAGTGCAAGTTTTAAATATGTATATATTCTAATAGTATAGTTTGTATTTGTTTTTCTTACCTTTAAATATTATAAAATTACTTCGATGTATGTCTATCCGAATGTCACACTATCAAAATATTCTAAGAGTATCGTTTTGTATTTGTTTTACTACCTTTATATACAGCTCTTATATTGAATTAATCGTTTACGTCAGTTTCGTAATGATAAGAAAACAAGTAAACAACTTGAGTCTCTATGTCTATAAATATCCTGAAGAAAATAAGAAACAGTTTAATTTATCATTTGTTTTCAAGATTTTGTCAATTGGAATATCATATCACAACATTTAGACTAAGATCTAATACGAACTTGTATCAATAAAGTCAATTGGCAACTTATCTCCCAATATCAGTAATTAAACGAACGATTTATGACGGAATTTGCAGGAATGTTGGATTGGAATGCAATATAAAACCTTTTTTAGTACAAGTTGTTTTTGTTATTTTTAACTACATACTGCTAATACTACACTTTAATTTTATCATTGCATAAAACACGAGTTATGTTATTTATATTGTACATTCAATGTATTTGAATTTATTCCTTATCGGGTAAATTTTAAAATTCTTATCTGTTTTGAACTCTCTTTTATGGGATTTTGTTGTTATAAAAAGATTGAATAAATACAATACAGTCTACGTTTTCCTCTCTCACAACATATTTATATTTTGTTTGTTTTGTGTGTGTGTAATTACTTAATCAGGTGAGTTTAACATGAAAATTTTTATACAAACCACATCATATCTAATTCGAATTGTTGTTTGCAGTATGTCCTCTATAAACGTTGAATCTACCATACCTACAACATCATCATCATCTAATCTAATAATTGATATGGATGCAACAATTCCTACTACTAGTACTACTACTACTAAGGAAAAATTTCCACTTGATAAAAATATATTTTTGGATGGTCTTACACATATGGGACTACTCAAATTTCTCGAGATATTCAAATGTACACCTCTATAATGCTGTTTAAAAATTATTTCTCAAACTGTATTAGATTTATCTATTATTAGTTTTTCTATTAGTATATATTCATAAGTTTAAGCTAGTAATTTGTTAATTTAGTTATAAAATAAAACAACGTTTATAAAATATTTGTATTTATTTAAGAGACTACCTAATGCAACAAAACATTTTAATTTGGAAAATTACCATTCATTTATCTAATAAACTCTAATATTTAAAGTAAATCCTGAGAGGAAACTATCTCTAGAGAGAGAGACATACATCTAAAAATTAATCTATACTTAGTAAATAACATTGATGTTAATCATTATATTACATCTTTTCTATTTTGTTTGGTAATTGTTGGTTTCATTTAGTAGTAATTTCACATACATAGAAAAACAAACAACGAATTCAAACTCTCTCTCTCATTTCAACGAGAATCCAAACTCATTGTTGTTTAAGCCCTCCTAATTTAAAATATTACTTTACTCCAGTTGTATACTTTTTCTTAATAAATCCCCTCTGAATATGCCCACATTAAATTGGAAAATACCTTCCTGTTTCGATCATCACATATAACCTGTGACGATAAAAAGGTACAATGTAGTACCACAAATTGTTTTACACTACTTATTTGATTCAAAAAATCAACTATAATGTTTATCGGTAGCAATCAAGAAAAAGAGTCTCCACAATACTCATTTAAAACCTATATATAAAGGTAGTAATAATGGATTTTATTAGGAAATATAATATATAACACAATTCTTACTTAAAAACAAAACAGTCTGTATAAGGACTTTAGTACGGAAAATGTATGTAAATACATCAATTCTCACTTAAAACAAAAACATCTTGTATATAAAGGTAATAAGACTTAGGATATTCAAGGGTTTATGCTGTTTTTTCTACTCAAGGTTGAATCTATTGAATCATGCATTCATCCAGTCAAAATCATATAATTTAAATTTTGCTTTCTACCAACGAGTTCACACACAATATTTCAACGAGGTCCAACTCGTTTTAGATTTATTTAGGCTCATTTCATACATCAATATAATAATAATAGTAGGAACCTAATCAGACCATTTAGACAACAACATTTCAATCGAATCCAAATATCATCGTTTTAAACTATTTTAAGCTCATTTCATACTTATTTTACTATTCTTGACAAATATAACCAATTTTACTAAACTTGTATGCATTCAAAGCAACTCCTTATCAGCTATTTTTGACCTTTCTTATCTATTTTGTGACCTATCAGACCATTTAGAACATTCTAGCTATCACGTCATTTCTATTTTTAGAATAATTCGCAGAAGCTTACTTGGTTTCACTTCAAGGAAATTAGCATGAGTCATACTTTTTGTTTACATTTAGCCTTATCTTCAACATTTTTACCGACTTTACGGCGCCATACAACTAATTAGGGGAACGTTTACCAATTTTTACATCGAAATTACATCCCAATAAGACCTTTTTCAATACAATTTCCAACTAATATATTACCTACTCATCCTCTTTCACACCACAGCTTTTACTAGTCAAAATAACAAACAAGTGCAGTTTAGAATAGCCAACACCCATTCTACCTATTCAAACAACCAATTACAAGTTTCTTATCACACCTATACACTACAAACCAATCAAATACATGCCTTATGGAAGCCATTTTACCTAGTCAACCAACCAACTACAATTTTCTTATCTTCCTTTTACACTACATACACATTCAACCTATCCAAATGTTACTTTACTTATCAGGTTACGCCTATTTTCATGCAACGAGACCAATCAATTATCGAAACCAGTTGTAAATCTATTGAGCTGTATTAAAAAATAAATTTTAAAACAATGTTAAATAAATGATAAATTGCTATCTAAATATATATAAATAGTTATAGAACTCGAATAAATATAAAATGGCTTTCTCTGATACTTTTACTGCGAGTAAATCAGACAAAATTTTCCAATCACCAGATATTGTTATTATTATTTTGTATTTTGCAGTTTGTTTTTAAGTAATAGATAGCGCTAATTAAGTCAGACCAAATTTTCCAATCACCAGATATTTGTTATTATATAAACATGTTTTCAACATTTATCTTCATTTTATAGACTAAATAAATCAACTTGTTTACATGTTTTTGTTATTTTTGGGATTTTTTAGAGACTATTCGTTTATGTGTATATATTTGATTAACTCATTTAAAAATTTAAGTAGTTTAAAACAAATAGGTTGACCATCTAACCATGTTATCAAAAGTATGAGTGATATTGTTCGATTTAAATTAAACTTACAATATCTAGTGTGTGGTTTGAAAAATACAGATTGATATGATAGTAAATTATCTTGTACCTAACGATTTAAACCATGTAAGAAGTGTTTCTATTATTCAGATATTTTAACTAATTAACAAATGAGGAGCTTTATATTCATAAACTTAGTAAAATCCTTTAAGTTGTCTATTTACACATATATCATTATGTAACGACAACGATATATGGTAAAATTTTTGGTATTTAAATTATTAACATTCTCCATGCATTCGACTTCTTATCACATATTGTTATCTGTTTTTACTGAACTCTCTCTCGCTCTCTCGAATTTATATTAGTTATTAGTAAAGCATAACATTGCAATTTATATTTTATCCAATACATTTTACATCCTCTTATCGACAAAAATTGGATCTTTCTTATCAAATTTGTTGAACTCTCAGTTAATTTCGTATCAATTCGTACCAAGCAAAATATTAGTTATTTATTTGCAAATTAACCTTGTCTGATCTAGTTTTGAACAAATATTGCATTCATTTTATTAACATTTTGGAAATGTTTTGTTCTTGTAGGATAAAACAAACGACTAAAAAATTATTTTGCACATACTTTATTTACCTCAACCAATCAATACTCTTAGACATTATTTTATTCACATTTTATGTAACTGTTTGTAGGATTGTGTTAAAATTATGCTTTTATTAAATTTATTTATTAACTCTAGCTCATATTGGTAAAACCTCTACTATCAAGCTCAAATTTACCTTAATATCTACTATATGAGAACCTTTTAACACCTATTTTCACCACTTTTTATGCAATAAGGACTTTTTACTGTCTTTTTTGTCAAATCTTTGTTCTTTTGGAAATAAATTTTGATTTATACAAATATCAACTAACTAGTGATAGTAGTAACTTGGAAAACAAAAAATTTTACACATTTTAAATTTATGGCAAATTTATTGGTCTTTCAATTATTTTAATGCTTTCGAATCTACTTTTTATCAACTAATTTTAACATTTCTTATCTGTTTTTGTCGAACTCTCTCATTTATACATATTATTAAGCAATTCATAATTTTTAGTCAAATAGTTATTAGTAAAGCATAACATTGTAATTTATATTTTATCCAATACATTTTACATCCTCTTATCGACAAAAATTTGATCTTTCTTATCAAATTTGTTGAACTTTCATTTAATTTTATAACAACTGGTTTTTGTTGGTATCATTTCGTATCAGGCAACATATTATTTACATCTTAAGATTTTAGTTAGTTTTATTGTTTTATAGATATTTTGTACTTTTAAGTATTTTAGTCAGTAATTATTATAAACAATTCATGGTTATTCAAATTTTCTTCTTTTTTTAAGCATATAAGACATATATCTTCTGACAACAACAATAGCAACAATAATAGCAACAACAGTTCTTCTTATAGGATAAAACAAAAACGACAAGGAAATAAAGTACTTGTAAAATGTTTAGGTTTTGATAATAGTAGTAATAGTATTAGCAGGAATATATTTTTTCTATATAAGATTGAGATTTATCTAACTAAACTTAGTTCAATAACAGGTGTCCGAGATAACCATTAAAAATGCCAGTTGTAGTACGAATAAAATGTCCCAAATGTAAAGGAGAAACAGATCTGTATAATGAACGATGTTTGGCATGTGAAATTAAGGATCTGTTTAAAACAAAAGATGCTTCAAAACATTTACCTTCTTCTTATTTTTCCAGTAAAGAAAGAAAAGCACTCGAACGAGAAGCCAACGAAAGACAAGGAAACAGATGACTTGAATGAATTATTTTAAACAATAGAATTATTAATATATTTTCTTAAATCTCTGCTCATTCTTGTATTTTATTCTCTCTCATCATCTCTTATAGAAACCAACAAGTTACAAGTAAATATTGTAAATTTGTATAAGTTTATTATATATTGTCTTAAATCTCTGCTCATACTTGTGTTTTATTCTCCTCTCTACATATATATTTTACTAAGATGCAATTCAACAAACTATTTCCTCCAAACTCATTTGAGACTAATTTAGGCTCATTTCATACTTATTTTACGATTCTTGACAAATATTAATTATTTAACTTGCTTTCATCTCATAATAGTAAAATCCAACGAGTTCAAACTCATTTCAACGAGGCCCAACTAGACTAATTTAAACTCATTTCATACTTATTTTTACTATTTTTGCCAAATACCAAATATACCAAAGTTTACTACTCTTCAATGTATTCAAATCTACTTCTTATCAACTAATTTTAACCTTTCTTATCTGTTTTTACCGAACTCTCTCTCATTTATACATATTTAATATTTCTAGTCAAATATATAGTTAATGCATATTATACATTGCCATTTTACATCCTCTTATCGACAAATATTTGATCTTTCTTATCAAATTTGTTGAACTCTCATTTTAACAACTGGTTTTTGTTGGGATCATTTCGTACCAGGCAACATATTATTTACATCTTAAGATTTTAGTTAGTTCTAGGCTCTATTTTACTTTTATTACAATCCACCAAACTAAGCGCTCGACAAAACTAACTCTTTGTGAAAAACAAACAACAACTTTTACTTTTATACGGTAAAAAGTTAGGCTCATTGAAAATTTTACTATTATTACAAGACAAATCAAAAATAATGTTTTCTTCCTTTTAGCTTTTTAGTAGACAAATAATATTGATATTTTATTTACAGACTATTTCTTTATTATTAGTCAAATCTTTGTTCTTTTGGAAACAAATTTTGATTTATACAAATATCAACTAATTAGTGATAGTAGTAACTTGGAAACAAAAAATTTTACACATTTAAATTTATGACAAATTTATTGGTCTTTCAATTATTTTAATGCTTTCGAATCTACTTTTTATCAACTAATTTTAACATTTCTTATCGATTTTTGTTGAACTCTCTCATTTATACATATTTAATATTTCTAGTTATTAGTAAAGCATAACATTGCAATTTGTACTTTATCCAATAAATTTTACATCCTCTTATCGACAAAAATTTGATCTTTCTTATCAAATTTGTTGAACTTTCATTTAATTTTATAACAACTGGTTTTTGTTGGTATCATTTCGTACCAGGCTCTACATTTACATCTTAACATTTTAGTTAGTTTTATTGTTTTTGTACTTTTAAGTATTTTTAATAAGTAGAATAATTTTCTCCTTTTTAATTTATATATATATAGTAGTTGTAAAGATTTTTTTTTACATCTTAACATTTTAGTTAGTTTTATTGTTTTATAGATATTTTGTACTTTTAAGTATTTTTAGTAAGTAGAATAATTTTCTCCTTTTTAATTTATATATAGTAGTTTTGTAAAGATTTTTACTCAGACGAGGCTTCAAATGCATTTCAAACAGTTTTGAATAAAAATCTGTGTTCTCATACTTGTATGTTTTATTCTCCTCTCGTTCCCACACAACGAGTCAAAGGCGAGGCTAGGCTCAGCTCATTTTTAACAAATATTTTACTAAGATTTACAATACAACGAGACCAAATTATACTTTTGTTAGGCTCAACAAAACCTTTTACAACGTTCCCACACATACGGTAAAAAGCTAGGCTCATTTAATATTTTACTATTATTATTACAAACCAAAAACTCATTTGAGATTCATTTAAGCTCATTTCGTACTTATTTTACGATTCTTGACAAATATTACTTATTTAACTTGCTTTCATCTCATATAACATATTATAGCAAAATCCAACGAGTTCACAACATTTCAACGAGCTCACAATAAGCTCATTTCATACTTATTTTACCACCTTTAGTAAATATCAACAATTTTTACAACACTTTTATGCATTTACATTTAACTTTCCCACAGCCAAATAAATTTCTTGCTCTTTCAATTATTTGCATGGAATTTTCCTATTAATACAACTTTTTGCTATTTCTTACATTCTCACATACATTCACTCATCTCTTATCAACTATTTTTGACCTTTCTTATCTACTTTGCTGACCTAACGAGCCACTTGTTTACTCAATTTTACTTACAAAAAGTACCATGAATCACACATTATTCATACATTTTGTTTACATTTTGCCTTATCTCACACATTTTTACAGACTTACGGCTCCACTTGTTTACTTTTTCAAGCTTTTTTACCGACTTTACGGCGCCAGTTATTTACTGTTTTCGCTCAAATTACAAGATTTTACATTGTATCATTGCTATTTTTAATACATTTACTTCTTTGCCTTTACAATTCAACCTATCAGACACAATTTCGAATAGATAACACACATTTTTTACCCTTCAACCAATCAAATTTATACTCTTATTAGCAACTTTTACACAACAACCTATCAAATACATGCCTTTTCCAATAGCCAACACCCATTTTCACAGCTCACCTATCCAAATACACAAATTCTTATCTAATTTTACACATTCAACCTATCAAATACAACCTTTCTTATCTAGTTACGCCTACTCTGATAAGACCACACCAATGAGCATCTAAACTAATGCAACTTCTCCTCTAATGAAAGTTTATTAAAGTTTTAATGAAGTTAAGATACCCTGTTTGCACATCTACTGGACTTGTTACGTCATTGACGACACTTCTTGCAGGCTCTTAAGACATCTATTCACACCTATTTACACCTATCTTACACCTATTCTAATTTTACACCTTTTCGACAACTTATATTGCCAAAGAGGCACTGATTCAACATCCACTGGACATATTACGTCATTGACGACTACTTCTTGTACAAATTTCAACTTTGCAGACTTTTCACATATTATTCACCAATCCTTTTTTATGTCATCCCAATTAATGCATTCTCTATTACGAATCCTATTTGGCTAAGTAGGTGAAGTCCTCAGTTTTGCAGTTCTACACACAACATATGCAGGTTCTAATCCTACTACAGACTTTCACTTTTTTTAACTTATTTAATTTAATACACAACATTTAACACACATATATTACATTCTAAAGACAAATTCATTCCTCAAGGTCAAAAGTGACTAAAAGGCACTGAGCAACATCCACCGTGAGGTCAAGACTTCTTCAGATAATTACAGGTAAATTACAGGTACAGGTAAACAGGTAAACAGGTAAATACAGGTACAGGTACAGGTAAACAGGTAAATACAGGTAATTAGGTGACAACAGGTACAGGTCAAAGGTCAAGGAAAACGTAACTAATTCACTTATGCGGACGAAGAACGACCTTCCAAGACACAACTTCCAGAAGATTTCAGCCAAACGACTGAAACCTCCTGAATTCACTTCTTCAGCTACTCGGCAAGGTCGGGTTAACTTTCAAGGTCAAATGTGATCCAGAAGCACGTTTGTTATACTACTGGTGTCTGCAAGAGAAACGAAAAGTGCTCTAAAGTTAGTATCGCTTGGCGGTCGATAGAGGATGCAGATGAACCTTGTGTTTTGTTGAGTCGTTATTTTTAACCACATAACATCAAAGTTAGGGGGCTCCAGAGCCTCTTCCCGTTGGCAAGAGAGGTCGCTTCTGATAAAAAGACAGATTCCAAAGTTACGCCTAAATCGGAAATAGAAGTCATACCCAGGATAAAGATAGTTTACCCCCGGATACCGGGAGCCCTCCGGGAGTAAGTAGCCTTGCTGTGGCATCCAGGCTCTGCCGTAGTCGACCCTTCTTTCCTAGGATACTCGTGGGAACACTGTATTGAATAATAATAATTATAATAGTGATAATGGCAGTGTGTTGCGGAAGCTGACCCCTGTCGTACAAACAGCTAGAGCACCACCACAACAACAACAACCACAGACGATCCAAATAACCGCCTCAGCCGAAACTATCCCCGATAGTTTTACCAGATCCGACATTGTAGGTGATGGAAATTGCCTTTTCCGTGCAGTTAGCTTACATTTATATGGTCACCAAAATCACCATGAAAAACTTCGAGAAGTTGCTCTAAGATATATAAATACAACAGGACTGGTCGGAACTTCACACATTTTCATTAATTGAAGACGACGATATGAAAGACTTCGATAACTACTATAATTATATGAGGAAAAATGGCACCTATGGAACGAGCCTAGAGATACTTGCGCTCTCGAAAACCCAAAATAGCAACTTTTATATCTTCTCAAAACAACGAAGAACAAGAGATACAAAAATAACGTTTAGGGACAGACCAAGAATAATAAGCACAGGAATATACACCGAAACTATTTACCTTCTACTAACAGGCAACCCAATGGCGGGACACTTTGAGCTTCTGACACCACAAAACAATAGAAACATCCCAAACAACAGTGGACCAATAAAAGAAGCATCGGGCGAGCGACGTAACGGTCGAGGACGTCGCGGGAAATGGCAGCTCGACCAAAACGATGAAGACCAGGCACCCGAAAATGGACCTGCCAAAACTGTTGTGCAGGCGAATAAGCCGACACCCACCAAGCCGGAAAAACACACAGCAATCACCATTCTAACACAAAATAATCAAATACTCTCGCAACGACAAAGAAAGTTTTGTCTGTGGGTTGCGTTATTGTTCTGCCACGTATTAGGTAAGTTAACTACATCGTCTCTTCTGTGTCCTTATCGACTTGAATGGCCTCTTGGTTTCTTCTTTTTATGTAGTTTTCGATGTTGGCTATCTGTTTACAGGTATAAAAATCTGTTTTGCAGTCTGTCTGGGCTGGTGATGAAAAAGAGCGGATATGGTTTGTTTATTTTTATTAGCCAATTTATACTCTTCCATTCTGACAGATTCTATGTTATTTTTTTTCAATGGCTGATACGATGTGTACCATTTGCCTTGCTAATTGGATTGTGATGATTGACCAATATATCAGAACTGAACAAAGTTCATATTTCGGCAATTATTATTTTAGCTTTTCACTTGTCTAGAGATACAAATGCAAAAGAAATGCTCCTCCAACGGCAAGCCTTGGTTCGACCGAAAATGCAAAGAAGCTGTTGCTTCTAAACATATTGCCTACCGACAATGGCGTGAAAATCCTAACACCGTAAATCGTAACATCTTTGTTCATGCCCGGAACAGATGCAAGGGAATTATCGACGAAACCAAGGAAGCACACAATCAACGAATTAGAAACAAACTTCTCGCTTGTCCCAACAATTCCAGGTCCTTTTGGGCAGTCGCTAAGGCAGTTAGTCAAAATTTTACCAAATCCACCATACCACCACTCACACGGCCAGATAATTCCACTGCAACCACACCTGTTGAGAGAGCGAACTTGTTGGCTGAACTCTTTGCTTCACATTCTACTGTCGATTTCCAAGGAAAAACACCACCTACTATTTCCATATTGCAGTCAAGGATGCCCGATGTTGTCTTCAGACAGCGCATCAAAAAACGTATTTTAATGAAGCTAGACACCAAGAAGGCTTCTGGCGCTGACGGAATACCTGCC
The DNA here is from genome assembly GCA_019049505.1 of Pachyrhynchus sulphureomaculatus. Lineage (NCBI taxonomy): Eukaryota > Metazoa > Arthropoda > Insecta > Coleoptera > Curculionidae > Pachyrhynchus > Pachyrhynchus sulphureomaculatus. The sequence continues at coordinate 156,283,281 of CM032454.1, read as the reverse complement.
ATAGTTCTCAAAAACTGTGCAAGGGAACTAACACCAGTTTTCTGTAGACTTTTTAACCTATCCTACAGAAAGGGAATATTTCCGTCCTGCTGGAAGTGTGCCACGGTTCAGCCGATACCTAAGAAAGGTAAGAAGACCTTGCCAAATAACTACCGACCAGTTGCACTGCTTTCAATAATATCGAAAGTCATGGAAAAGGTTTTCAATGAGCATCTTCTAAAATATCCTGAACGATTCAATATTATTAGCGATCACCAATATGGTTTTCGTAAACATAGATCAACAGGAGATCTTCTGACTTATGTAAGACATGTTTGGAACAACGCAATTGAACACTTTGGAGAATCTCGAGCGGTTGCTCTTGACATATCCAAGGCATTCGACCGTGTTTGGCACGATGGACTGTTGGCTAAGTTACGCTCTTATGGTATATCTGAAAGGTTCTGTTTGTGGCTCTCATGTTTCCTCAGAGAGCGTTCTTTACGAGTGGCGGTCGACGGATTTCTTTCTAACACCCTCAATATCAACGCTGGTGTGCCCCAGGGCTCCATACTGTCTCCTACTCTCTTTCTCATTTACATTAACGATCTGCTGGAAAAGACCGGGAATCCAATCTATAGCTTTGCAGATGACAGTACGCTTGTCTCTTCATTCACCTTGAACGCTCGGACATCGGCTGCTCAGGCGAATATCCGCAGACAGCCGGAGGTCATTCAACTTAACAAAGACCTGGAAGAAATTCTTTCTTGGGGTGACAGTAACCAAGTGGAATTTAACGCTACAAAAACCCAAGCGGCAGTTTTGTTCTAAAAAAGTTAACGTTGCTGAACCCGACATAGTTATGTCGGGGCACTCCATTCCCCTAGCATCGTCGCTCAATTTGTTGGGCGTTAGTTTGGGAGCAAATATGTCTTGGCATGAACATGTTGCAGGCATAGCAAGGAGAGCTTCTCAAAAGTTGGGAATATTATTTAGAACCAGAAAGCTTTACACCCCACAGCAACTGTTAATTCTTTACAAAGCCCAAATTCGACCAACTATGGAATACTGCTCCCATGTTTGGGGCTCCGCTCCCAAACATACACTGCATTTGTTGGATTCTGTTCAGAGAAGAGCGGTCCGTCTGATTGGGGACCCGGAATTGACCGGCGGCCTTGATTCGCTGGAACATCGAAGAACGGTTGGCGACTTGATCTGTTCTACAAGTATTTTCATGGAAAGTGTTCGAAGGATGTAGCCCGCTTAATTCCTCCCAGAGCGGTGCATGTTAGAAATACACGTCGCGCTGGTGCTTCGCATCCGTATGAGGTTCAGCTTGTTACTCCGCGTACAATGCTATTCAAGCAATCTTTTATATGGAGAACGTCATCCCTTTGGAATAATTTGCCCAGCGCTGTGTTTCCCACCGAGTACAATTTACAGCGATTCAAGAACAACGTGAATCGCTTTTTCCGCACTCGTGCCGCTCCTGGAGCGCTTTAGGGACTTTCCTGCAGCACGTGTGTTAGACCCATAAAAAAAAAAATTATTGTATCTTACTGCTAAAGATAAAGTAATTCATTTGTAATTAGCTCAGATTAATAGGATTTTTACAGAAAATTATGGGAATAAAACGCGAGACCAACACTATTTTTAAAAAGCGCTGTGTTTATTGCAATATATCCATAGATTTACAGTATGTTAATTGTTAAGCAGAGTGGCGTTGTACCGTTATCTTTACAACAATACTAGTCGTTATCATCATCAATTAAGCAGGCAAATAACCGGGTTAAACTTGTGAGTTTAATAAGAACCATCATTAAAACATGTTTTTATTATTTTCATTCAAATATGGACTTGTTTCTTTGAAACACATTGTAAACTATATGAGAAATAAATAATAAAAAAAGACCCCTAACAAATACGTATCCAATATAATAGATGTCTAGATCTAAACTGTATCGTATATGTCTACTTAAAAAATAAATAAAAACTTACTGCAACAAATTCAATTATCTCGCAAATGTTCAATCCCATATCTATAAGGGATTTTAAATAATTTTTATTTTTTCATTTTTATTTCTTCATATTAAAGCTCCATCGGTAGGGCTTTCGGTCAGTCAAATACAAACAAACTTTGTAGTAAACCACCTTAAAAATGTGTAGAAAGGAACATATATCACTCTACAGAATGTCACTGTTATATTACTTTTGGTTATTTTTCTAAAATCATATTTTGCTAATGAATATGAAAACCATGAATTATAAGGCTGATCATTTTTTCAATCTGTCAACTATTTATAAATGATTATAATATTTTTTTCTTTTAGTATTAATGTATGTATCTTTTGTGTTAATTAGTTTTTATTAGTTTATTGCTATTTTATGTATAGTTATTTCATTATCTTCACTATTTCGCCATGTAACATATCTAGAAACGTAGTATGATTATTTCAACAGTTGTAACTGTTTCAATTTTGAAATTGTAAAAATATATACCTTCAATAAACATATAAAAGTTTGCCTTTTACAAGTAATTTTCTCGATGGTTAGACGGTAGATACCCAGACCCTACTAGGCATCGGCCGGTGTAACACTATTGCATCAAGGATCAAAAAATTCTGGTGGTGAAATAGCCCCCCATTCAGATCTCATGGGGGAGAGGGGCTGATTTAGGAGCATTAATATGCGGAGATCATAATTTTAAAATTAATTTTTACATAAGAGAATTAAACTCAAACATAAATTCAGTGTACCAACACCTCCAATCAAATAAGCCTCATGTACTCGTTCTCTGTGAAACCAAGTTCATCAACCAGCTTAGTCAACTTTCTCTATCGTGAGTACGTCTTCTCTTCCTGGTTTAGGCGTAATTTTGGAACCTCTTTTTTGTCAGAAGCTTTCTCTCTTGCCCACGATAGAAAGTTCTGGAGCACCGAAACTTTGATATTATGTGGTTAAAAACAAGGCTCAACAAATCACAAGATTTGTTCAGCTATCTCTATCGACCACCGATTAACTTTTAAACACTTTTTGCTTCTCTTGAAGACACTATCAATCATTTACAGATTAATTATCCAAGAGCCGAAATTGCCTTGTTGGACAACTTTAATGTCCAGTAACATCAACTGGCTTAAGAATTCAAATACTACGACAAACAAAGTCCCTGATCAAAACGAAGAGTTCACTTGTTTTTAATCACCAATCCAGAGATTACCACTGCCACTGTAAAGCAGGTGTTAGGTTCTTCCGACCATAAACTACTTTTGACATCGAGTATCTTACCTAAACCGCTACAAATCTGCTAAATGGGAAGAACTCATGGAATATTTTCAAACTTAAATGTTTGTTTTTGAGGATCCCCAATTAAGATAACAACATCAGAAGTTACAGAAGTATGTAAAACGCTAAAAAATGGTAGAGCTCCAGGACCAGGAAACATCCCAGAAGAGATAGTAAAATACGGAACTGAAAAGCTATTTAGCGCTTTGAGGAACTTATTCCAAAGATGCATTAACACATCAGAAGTACCTGAGGAATGGAAAATATCATACATATCAACAATTCATAAGAAAGGAGACAAAAATAATTGCGATAACTATAGGGGAATAACGGTTACAGGATCTATTAGCAGAATATACGGAAAAATACTTCAAAATAGAATAGAAACGGAATACGCCGACGTAAAAGCCGAAGAACAGGCAGGCTTTAGAGCAGGAAGATCCACAATAGACCATCTCTTCTCACTGGCACAAATCCTAGAAAAGAAAACCGCATTTGATCAGGAAGTCCATGTCTTGTTTGTTGATTTAAAAAAGGCCTACGACAGCGTGCCCCTAATGAGATTGTGGGAAACATTACAACAGAGTAATGTAAGCACCGAAATAATTAAAGCCGTAAAATCCTTATACCAAGACGCAAGAAGTAGTGTGAAAACCAAATATGGGATAACAACAGGGTTCCCGGTCTCAAAGGGTCTCAAACAGGGCTGCTGTATATCCCCAACGCTATTTAAAATCTATCTGGAGAGTGCACTGAAGAACTGGAAAAGGAAATGCAGCAGTATGGGATTACCACTGGATGACGATACTAAATTGTACACGCTATCATTCGCAGATGACCCGGTAGTAGTCGCTCAGGACATCGATGATATGGAATAAATGACACGAAAACTGATGGAGGAATATGAAAAATGGGGCCTAGAAGTCAATATTAAAAAGACCAAGTACATGTGCGTCGGAGGACAACAGCAGGACTTGAAACTGGACACAGGACACACCATCAAACACTGCGAGTTATAAGTATTTGGGAACGAGAATATCTAGGGACGGAACACTGGAAGAAGCAATATTCGAGAGGAATATCCAAGGAAGAAAAGCGATTGCAATGCTTAATAGTATACTATGGGACAAAAACATAACCATTGAAAATAAGAAGAGAATTTACAACTCAATAGTGAAAAGTATAATAACTTACAGCTCCCAGGTGTGGCCATTAAAGGAAAGAACAGAAAAAATACTAAAAGCTACAGAAATGGATTTCTGGAGACGAGCAGCCAAAAAATCCAGAAAAGACCGCATATCAAATGACACGATAAGGCGAGCTTTAGAAATAAAGCACGATATAGTGGACGAAATCAGAACACAACAGTTGGTATGGTACGGACATGTACAGAGAATGTCACAAGACCGACTACCTAAAAAGATTTTAAATTGGAACCCTCATGGAAAAAGAAAGCGAGGAAGACCACGCCAAAGCTGGAGAGCAGGACTCAACAAGGAAGTACTAGAGAGAGATCTGGAGGAGGAGGGATGGAGAAACCGGGAGGAGTGGAAATTAGGCATCGGAAGACGTTATAAAACCGATTAATATATATACATATATATAAATGTTTGTTTTAGATCGGACGACGCATCTGACTACACACACACAAAATGTTAGACAGTTGCGTTAGACTTATTTGCCACGAAATTATTATCATCAAATAGAAGGCCATTCTGTTATGGGTTTCCTGTCATCAGCATTAGCCAACCTCCTCATTTCTTCGAGCGAAAGGCGTTAAATAAGGCAACCATATATATATATATATATATATATATATATATATATATATATATATATATATATATATATATATATATATATATATATATATACATATATATATATATATATATATATATATATATATATATATATATATATATATATATATATATTGTATATATTTATATATATATGATACAGTAGAGGTGAACATGGATGGCGGAATGTAATACATTAAAATTCTGGGTTTCAATCCCTTCGTCTAACGATAAATTTGCAAGATATTTCGCCAAAGTCTCATTTGGCATTTTAAGTGCTTTTGCTGCTGCTGCTACTCTATGCTGTGATCTTGCTGCTGCTGTCGCTAGAAGCTAACTGCAGCAAGATCACAGCATCGAGTAGCAGCAGCAGCAAGAGCACTTAAAAATGCTAAATGAGATTTTGGCGAAACGTCGTGCAAATTCACTGTTAGACGAACGGATTGAAACCCGGAATTTTAATGCATTATCGTTAGCCGTAAGACGATACAATAACTTGTACTTCTAGACAGGTGAAAAGTTAAAATAATAATTGCCGAATCTTGAACTTTGTTCAGTTCTGGTTAGCAAGTTATATACAGCGTATCATGTGGAACTTGCAGCAAGCCAGCCATTGAAAAAACCAGCATAGTATCTGTCAGAATTCAAGAGTATAAATCGGCTAGCAAAAATAAACAAACCATATCTGCCCGTTTTCATCAACTGCCCAGACAGGCTGCAAAATAGATTTTAATAGCTGCGAACAGATAGTCAACATCGAAAACTACATAAAAAGAACAAGCCGAGAGGCCATTTAAATCGATAAGGACACAGAAGAGACGATGTAGTAAACTTACCTAACACGTGGCAGAACAATAATTCAAAAAGAAATCTACCAACCCACAGACAGAACATAAAAAACGAAATTCTCCAAAACGACTGCCAGGGAAATGAAGCAGCTACGACTAATCAGAGTCATTACAACCTCCGGCGCAGATAAAACAAGCTGCAATAACATGTGTATGTATATATATATATATATATATATATATATATATATATATATATATATATATATATATATATATATATATATATATATATATATATACACACACAGGGTGTCCCATATGTATGGAATAATGATTCCACAGCATTTATTAATCAGTGTATCAAAAAAATGTTTAAATAAAAGTTACAGGGTGTTATACGGCGCATATGCGAACGTTGACAATAAAATGTTTTGAGCTGGCAGTTCGAAGAAATTGCGCCATCTTGTTTTTTTTTTTTTAAATGGAAAGCCCTGTACATTACTTTATTTTTGAAACCTATTAAAAATTCTAGATATTATTTGTCTAACATACGTACATCTCTAAATTGAACTGTTCTAGAATGATTGCCATTTAAAATTTAAGATAAAAAAAAGACAAAAAACTATTAATAAATACTCTAGGTTTATTTTTAAGGTCCCGACCTTACACCACTCGATTTCTTTTATGGGGTCATTTGAAAATCAAAGTTTACCGAAGTCAACCTGAAACTGTAGAAGAGTTACCACAAAGAATTCAATATGAAGTAGAATTCAATATGAAATTTATTTTAAATTTCAAATGACAATAATTCTAAAACAGTTCAATTTAGATATATAATATGTTAGAGATATAATATCTAGAATTTTTAGTAGGACTCAAAAATAAAATAATATACAGGATTTTCCATTAAAAAAATTTAAGATAGCGTAATTTTTTTGAAATGACAGTTCAAAACATTTTATTGTCAACGTCAGCATGAGCGCCGTATAACATCCTATAACTTTTATTTAAACATTTTTTTGATACACTGATTAATAAATGCTGTGGAATCACTATTCCATACATATGGGGCACCCTGTATATATATATATATATATATATATATATATATACATATATATATATATATATATATATATATATATATATATATATATATATATATATACATGGTGTTATGAATATTGTTTAATACATTGAAATCGGTGAGTCGTGGGATGGTATAGTTGTATATACCTACTTTCTTTTTTAAATTCGAATATTCTTGAAAATTTAAAAAAAAAGGACAAAACTAGATTTCACCACCAACTCAATCCGCTCCTGATGTCAGGTAAATGGACCCGTGAAACGAAAATGCTTAACAAAAAATGTACATAAACGTCAGTATAGGGAATCCCTGATCTATGCAAACATGAAGCTATCAACAAAATGTCAACGAGTTTCCATTTTATAGAGATAACACATATTAAGTTCACTGGTTGATGTTTATTCACTACTGATACTTAATCACTATTTGACTAAAATTTTACCCACAGAACTTCGCCGACTCTAAGCTTAATACATTGTGCACTTGTTGAGATACTTTAGCTAATATTTACAGAGCTAAGCGCTTTGAGCCCTTGATAAGGGTCCAAGGCCAACCTTCTTTATTTTAAAATCAAAAAAATACATATAAACAATTTGTTCCACATTAAATCTTCTTGAGACCGTATAACCAGTCGTTAAAATGCTTCAAGGAGTATCGCTTATATCAGACTAAAAATGGAACTAATTCCCTGTATATACTTTTAATAATTTTAGAATAGGCGTGGTTGACAAGAGTTTAAGACGCTAAATTTTACAAGTGCTAGTTAAAGTATTTCAGGAGGTATTCTTTGTGTATATTTTAGAATCTTTTATTTCATATTTAAACTTTGCTTTTTGAGTATCTTATCTACTTATCAAGGGCCAACAAAAATTCATAACTAAATTTTCCAAATCAAAACCCTTCTGAGTGAGTGTAAAATTTAAATCAAATCGTAATTAAGCATCAACCTGGGAGCTCATTATGTGTAGCCTCTATAAAATAGAAACTCGTTGGATATTCAAATGATTTTGTTGCTAACTTCATCATGCAAACTATCATCTCCCCATTTTCAGTCAGCTGGTTTTGACAGTCACTGTTTACGAGTATCACTGGTTTAAAAATATTTATATTTAAAGAGTGAATTATTACTGAAAAAGTAATACATGTTATAGAACAATACGTTAAAGTTCAGGCAGTGACTTTAGATAAAATAATTAAAGTATATCAAATTAAAATAAATTTATTATTATTTAATATAAATAATATAACAATAATATCATATTAATGTAATAATAATTGTAAATCTTTATATCGATTTGAGAAAATGGAAAAAATCAGCGCCTTCGTACGCAGTTGCCACAGTCATCTGCACAATATCCCTCAATGCAAAAACACTCATAAACAACATATAATGGACATACTGTGGCGTTACATCTGTTGAAACATGAATTGCTTCCTAGACACTTTTGACGGGGTTTAGTGCAAATTACGCCTTTACATGCAACATCCTCTTCACACTGCTCTTTGGTTATCACTACAAGAAAAAAAATTGAAGTAGTATTTAACTTATAATTTATGAATAATATAACGACGAGAAATATGCAACTACTACTATCATTACATTACAACAAGACTTGTAACTGCGATTGGTATAACTAATTATCGTCTATTCTAAAAAAAATGTTTTTCTGTTTTAAAAAAATTATTTTTCGCCTAATTCGGGCCTGGTTAAAGAAAATATTGAAGGGTTGTGTTTTGATCAAATTTTTAATGGTACCTTGGTACCATGGTATCACCACCTTATAAATAAGGTGGCCATACAAATACATTTGTTATACGCTGTGACAGTTGTTTCGTACCGTATATAACAAAATGAAGTAAAATAATTTTATATTCCTTAAAGGTGTTTTTTGTCTAGTTTTTCTCATGTTTTTCCAATAAGTATGTGCAGTACTGTGTTTTTTGTTGCATGGAATTATCCAAAACACACTACTTAGCGCCCTGAAGAAAAAAGTGTAATATTTTCGAAAGCTTGGCGTAGCTGAAGAGGTGTTAAAACCTTTTTAGCCCTATCCCCATGACCGCTTACCCCAAGAACTTAAAGTTTGCTATATATATATATATATATATATATATATATATATATATACCTATATATATATATATATATATATATATATATATATATATATATATATATATATATATATATATATATATATATATATATATATATATATATATATATATATACCAGGTGACACAGCCAACATGTAACACCCTGTAATTTTTTCAAAATAAGTAAAATAAGGTTTTTGAAGGCCGCAACCACAAATTTCCTGAATATATGGAAAAAAGTCCGTACTATACATGGAGAAGATTAGAGAGAAACGATCTTAAACCTGAAGTAGACCATTAGAGAAAAACTTCTGAGTTTATTGAGAACCAGTTATTGCACAATAACTGCGGAATTCACAAGGGTCGGACAGTTTAAGCCATTACCAAGTTACAGCATTTATTCTACGAGTGTATACTGATAAGTTTGTAGTCCAAATAGAAACTGAACTGAAGGGGACTCTCCACCACCACGTTGTAACGTAATCCGAAGGACTTCTGGTTTCGTCTTGTATTTGTAGACAAAACATGGATCCACCAATACAACTCGAAGACAAAACGGCAGTTAAAACAGTGGATTGGCAAAGGTGAAAACGGAAACAGGTTAATCGGCGGGAAAAGTGTTGCAACTGTTATTTGGGACTCATGGGGTATCATCATGATTAATTATTTGGAAAAAAGTTAAACAGTGACTGGCTCTTATTACGCAATGTTATTGGACCGTTTGCATAGTGAGTTAAAGCAGAAAAGTGCTCCTTTATCAGGACTATGCGCCTGC